>CM060964.1:151575204-151822704 GCA_030765045.1 Tenodera sinensis
AATGTATTTGTCTATACTAGGCATATAATTATTATTTATCTTGCCGTTATTTCTGGCATACTGAGTAAATTCTGCATCCAACAGAATTTAATCTTCAAGGTTACTTATGCCAAAGTTGTTGTAGCAAAATTTAGACAAGTTCCTAAAGAGCTGGACACATGTTTCTCCACTTCACTGACTTGTCAGAATCTCTCCTCAATTTTCCAAACACCTTCACCATCTCAGAGAATGTGTGGATCACGTGCCTGTGACCTCATATGCTGCACCTGAGGTCAGCACCATTACCCAGTGCCATCTGTTGCCTGATGAATAGGGAGCGGATTTTTATGTAAATAAATATTTTAAGTAATTTTGCTAAAAACACATAATTTGTCACTTTTCTGCTAAAAGCACATAATTTGTCTCTTTTCTTTGTTATAATTTTTAAATTTAACGAAAAATGTGCGTATTATGATACCATAATTTGAATGAACTTCATTCGTAAACGTGCTGCGTAGTGAATGACAACCACTACACGTGCTGCCTCGCTATCTGGAAGGGGAATCCCTTGTTTTATGATGTGGACGGCTGACGGAAGGTACACTACCTGAGTCTTGTAAAGCAGAGCATTTATACAGTACGGGTTCTGAAGTGAAGTGATTTGTGATATAATGTCGGAAGTAAAGTCGAGTGTTCACTCTCGTTTGCAACAATATGTTGCTGAATTCAGTGGCATCTTTACGAGAGATGAAAGAATTCTATTCTGCCAAAAATGTGGGAAAGCAGTAAATGCAGACCAGCAATCGCAAGTCTTGCAGCATTTAGCAGGTAATAAACATAGAATTGCCGCTTCACATACAAGTTCTAGACAGTTTCTTTTAGGCGAAGCAACTTCCTCTTCAGAGACTTCACATACTCTAGTTTCAAAATGTTCCGAATATTATGCAGATTTATGCAAAACTTTTCTTTCTTGTGATATTCCTTTATACAAATTGAGAAGTCCAGAGCTGAGAAATTTTCTTAAGAAATACACAAAGTTTCAAACACCAGAAGATCAACACTAAGAAAACTGTATGTGCCTGCCTGTTACGAAGACATTCTAAGAAGAATCAGAGCAGAATGTGAAAAAAAAAGATATGGGTAAGCATTGATGAATCACCCGACTGTAGCGGTGGGAAAGTGGGAAATAATAATGAAATAGCTTCCAAGCGGTGTTTTCTGTTCGCATGCAAAGAAATATCAGAATCAAATCATGCAACAATGGCTCGCTTATTCTATGAATCTTGGCAGTTGTTATGGCCAAATGGGGTGAAATTTGATAGTGTTTTACTGTTACTCACAGATCCTGCTCCATATATGAAGAAAGCAGCCGAAGGTCTTTCTGTAAGCTTCCCACACATGATACACGTAACTTGTATAGTACATGGTTTACACAGAGTATGTGAGCAGATACGTACATTGTATCCTAAAGTGGACAAATCCCTTATCTCAAATGGCAAAAAGGTGTTTGTGAAAGCGCCAACAAGAATTGATTTATTCAGAACCAAAAATCCAGATGTTGCACTTCCACCTAGACCCATAGTTACTCGTTGGGGGACATGGTTGGAAGCAGCTGTGTATTATGCAAACAATTTTGGAAATTTTAAATCAGTGATTGATGAACTAAATAACAGTGACGCTTCAATTGAAATTCTTCAGAACTTACTCAACGAGATTACATGGAAAAATGAATTGTCTCACATATCTGCAAATTTGAGTTTCTTGTTTCTTTCTATAAAAAAATTAGAAACATCAACCAGCTTGTTAACTGAAACAGTTAATGAAGTGTATGACATTGAGAAAAAAATTAATTCATTCGAAGGTCCAAAAGTGGAAGCTATTAAACAGAAATTTAAAAGTGTGATCGAAAAAAATGGTGAATTTCATACTATGCGTAAAATTGCCAAGGTTTTGGAAGGGGAAGTAGACGGTGAAATTGAAAATGTGTGTGCAAGTGACATTCCTTTGATGAAATATGCAAGGCTATCATCTTGTGATGTTAAAAGGTATCTTTCTCGCGGCATCGTGCATTGTTTCGAGACAACCGACATCGGTTTGTGATAGAAAACTTGGAGAAAGTGTTCGTGGTTCACTGCAACAGCGAGCTGTTTCAATCCAGCACTGCCTCAGCATGATTGGTGAGTGATTTTTTAGCATAAGTATTTGTAGTTGTGTAGTATTGAAACAAAATATTTTTGCATTTTTTATGCATATTTATATATTTTTCCTACATAAAAAATAAAATATTTTACAGGTTTTTAGCACATAAAAATCCGCTCCCTACTGATGAATTTAGGTGTCATGCTGTTCACCTATTCAGAAGTCCACCAGGCAAAACTTTAATGCTGAAAGGGGTCTCAAAAGAAAGAAGAAAGAAGGAAAAAGGAAAAAGAAAGGAAAATAAATTTACTATAATATTTCATTCAGTATGCTAATAAGAGATGTACTTGATCTTAAATGCATAGAACTGTACTAAAATGTGCACAAAATACAAATCATTCGCCACAAAAACAATAGTATTAATCATTCCCATGCAAAACTGCTTCTTACCATAGAACACACTTGAATGATAATCTATCCACGTCTAAGAAGGAACTTCAGCAAGGTAAATAAGCCAAATATCAATGTAGTAGGATCAAAATCATATAATCATTTATAATACCATTTCACATCAACTGTGTCACAAAATCTATCCCTAAAATATTTACGATGCCAGAACAAAAATATTCTAGTGATGAAATAAAATTGTGTAGCCATTCAGTCTAATAGGTGTTGGATTTCAGTGAAGTGGTAAAGCAAAGTAAAACTCAACAATATGCAAATCTGGCTAATGCTTCTTTTTCATATTCAACATCATTTCCGCATTCGAGCAGTTCAATATTAAAAAAGCCACACTATTTAGATTTTCAAACTGTGAGACTGGTATGCCAATGTTATACTTTACCAAGCATATTGTAACATAATCCTGTACCTAGGTGCAGAAAGTTGATTATATATCATAGAGAAAAAGTCTTTGATGAAGTGGCAGTCATGTAACTTAACTTGTGGTTTTTCAGATTTTAATCTTACAAAATCGACAATCCTTGTGTAGAGCTTATATTGCCTAAAGAAGTGTACATTAAAGAGCTGGCAGTGTTTTGATGCCTAAGGTGGCAACAACCAGAGTATACAATCTATATTTGCAAGCTTTCATCTAAAAGCATATGTTTTTTACGGCCTGACTAGGAATTATGCAGTAACAGATTCTTCTCATTAATATGCTTACCAAGGACTAAAGTTAGAAAATGTTTCATGAACATTGAAAGGGCCTTGTGCCTGTTGAAAATAGATATAGAGCTTGTTAAATACTTTTCCACCCACTGACTAACCACATCAATTGTGTAATTGTGTGTATAGCTATACACAGACTGCAGCACACTAGGTGTAGTTTTCTCTTCTATGAGATAGTGTGGATAACGGTGACATTTCATAATTAAATAGACCTTGAACAGTATTCCAAATATTTTCTTGTTCCACCCTTCCCTCTGCCAGATATATATCCACTTCCACTTCAAGATTTTTTGTGCTTTCTAACGAATGCTATGATCTTTTACATCCTTACTTGTGAATAGTGTGGCAGTATTCTTGGAAGAAATGCTATGTTCAGCATTAAGTTTGTGGTTAAAACTAACCACAGCACAGAAATTGTTCAGACCTACCATGTTAGACACTTTTAGTGTCCACATTTGCAGATGCCAGTAGTGAACTGAACATCCATGTGCCTTTGACCTATTAAAATGTGACATTGCACACTCTTTAGTTTGTAATTGTGACAGCCTGTTTTCCTGGAAGGGAAGTGACTTCTTCCATATCATTTGTTAGTCCAGTAATTTAAAATTACCATTCAATTTGATTTACATACAATGCTTTTGTAGCAGGTTGTTATAACAGTCGAATCCATGGTTATAATAATCTTCATAACTTTTGTAGAAAGAAGTATCTTCCGGCTGGCTGTGGGGCTCCATTTATACCATGCGCAACGTGCGCTGATTGGCCCGGGGCGTCCAGAGGCGTGGTGGCTGGTGCAGGGGGTTCATAAGAGAGATAGAACCCCCTCCACCAGCCACCACGCCTCTGGACGCCCCGGGCCAATCAGCGCACATTGCGCATGGTATAAATGGAGCCCCACAGACAGTCGACGCATCAGTTGCAGTGATACCTTCCACGAGGAGACTTCGACAACGCCACTGAAGATGTTTACCGCAGTTGTAAACGAAACGTCTGGAAGACAGATCTCCAGCAGACCACGGCATAACAGCCCGGAAGATACTTCTTTCTACAATTTAGACGCCGGCCGTGAAAGCCTACGTAGCTTCATAACTTTTCTCCAGTGTGCTCTCATCAATATCTGCTAATTCACTGGGCCTGAACACTTTGGACAGAGAGATTTGCATTCAGTTTGACTTGAAGTTTCTTGTTACTCTAAGGCTTGTACTGCTGGAAGAACCACTTTAGGTATGGGTTCTTCTTGTCCTTCAAAATCATTAAACCTATCAAACATTTCTCCACACATTTCTATGTCATCCACATTATGTTGTGATGTATGTTTAATTTCTATAACCAGTTTGGCTCATAAGTTGTATAAACATTATAAGCAGCTTGCCTTGATTGGTTATTTCATATTATTCCGAGAGAAAAAATTTTTGTGGTGTTGGATATTGCTGGAGACCAGAGTTGGAAATTTGAAATTGAAGGGCATTGAGTGTGAATTATAAAATCATTATCTAATAGGTGGAATCAGGACTGAAAAATTCAATGCCATAGCTGGGATTTGAACCACGGATCTTCCGCTTATTGAGCAGCTGCTTTAACCACTAAGCTACCATGGCCAACTTGCTAGTTTGACATTAATTAATTAATTAATAATTTATTAATATTTTTATTATTATCATTATCATCGTAATCGTCATTATTATTATTATTATTATTATTATTATTATTATTATTATTAATAATTTGTGTGTTTATAAACACCAGCGGTAAGTTTATTGGCAAAATGAATAATAATCATCATCTAATCTCAGCAAAGAGATATTATTAACTGATCGACATATAAAATTTTGAAAAAAGTATGAGTGTGACATCTTGGCTGTGATTCCTACATTGAATAGCAAAATACAAGTGTTGTATAGCTATTTCAGCTATGTCATTGATATTGTAACATAAATGATATGTTTGTTTCCATCCCTGTTGCATAATGTTCAGTTTTTGATACATTCAAACACCAAGAATAAATTAATGTATGGTTACCAGACGTCTGGAAATTCCTGGACATGTCCTACATTTTAACCATTTGTCTGGTGTCCCGGGGGAAATTTTTGAAAAGTCTCTAATATCCTACATTTTCTGAAACAAGCAGTGATCATTAGAAAATGAACTGGAAACTGGCAAAATAGAAATTAATAATTGGTTATTAGCAGCAACTGCAACTCGCTATGGCAACATGGCTGCATGGTGATACCAAAATTTATAGATGCTTTAAAACGATGAATTATTTAAAAAAAAAAAAGAAATTAAGCATTTAAAAATGACAATAATGATAACAATAACTCTTGTAATAATTTTAAATAAATTAATAATAATAATAATAATAATAATAATAATAATAATAATAATAATAATAATAAATATAGAGAGAAAATGAACAAAAAGGATGGGAATAACGAAACCAACGGATTTCAGCGTGTGGCTTGTTTTTCTCCTCAGAGAGCAATGATTGTTGGTGGACAGTGTGCCGAAGGGTTCAGATGTACATTTTGTTTTCACATCACTTAAAAATCAACGAACATAAAGTGAGTATCTAAAGTTTATTTGTGTCTGCAAATAGTGTTGATTAGTTGGTTAATTATAGGAGAATACATATATTGACTGGCCCGGCAGTGCAGTTGGTAGAGCACCTGCCTGTTGTGCAAGGGGTCCCGGGTTCGATTCCCGGCTATAGGAAATTTTCTCCAGCCAGGATTATTCCTCATCCTTCCCTGAATCTGGAAGTATAATGGTGGCGCCGTGGCTGAGTGGTTAGACCGCTCGCCTACCACCTAGGCGGGACGACTCACATGTGGTATTCGTGGTGGACAAAGCAGCGTCTGGGCAGGTTTTCTCTGGGTTCTCTGGTTTCCCCCGCCATTCATTCCACCAATTGCTCCATTATCACCCTTCCAATCATCCATTTCCCCTGCATTTCATATCATCCTCTTCCTATCATACCTGGTGCTTGGCTGACCACCTGCTTCCAGGTCTTCACTCTGGTCCAGAGGTCCCTCTGCTCCCCGACAGGCGTCTGACCTTAGACACTGGCTTGTAAGTTCTACGTAAGGGGAGGGTAATCAGGGAAAGAAGAAAGAAGGATACATATATTGGTCGGCAATATCTCCAGTGAAAAGAGTAAAAAAATTGATTCATGAAAAGCTGTTATATTGAAAAATCTTAGTCATCCTTTCGAAACCACTCACGCAAACCCAGAGAGAGAATCTTCATCGCTTCTATTAACAGCAAAAGGGCAGTTTCAAAAGAGCTAGACATTGTTAAGCGGTGGAGAGCATTGTTGATTCAAATAGTTTGACTGACAAGTGTGTGATCCTGCTTCGGGGTTCACATCAGTGAGAAAACTGGTGTATCAGCATGAAGCAAGTAAAGATTACTGCTTCAAACTGGCGCTCCAACGTGGAACATGAGAAGGAAGAATGATTACCAGGAAGTGACGAAGCCAGCCAGGAGTCAAACCAGAGACAACCAAGAGAGAAGAAAGAAGACCAGAGTCAAACTCAGAGTTCTCAGGTAACATGATAACATCGTGTTCAATAAAAGAACAAGGTACACTGCCAAACACATCATTGGGTCCCGTCCAGTGTTGCCAGGTTGGGCAAAAAGTCGTGGATTGGGCTACTAAGAACTCCTTTCTGTGACAAATATTTTATGAATGCAATTTGCGATTGTTTAGGCTATCAAAATATTTCAGCAAATTATGACTTTTATGCTAATGTTTCTTTGTATTTTCTATGGAGTAGAAAACACTCGCATGACGTGAGACATTCACAGATATATATCCATTCTATGAAATATTCTTTTATTCTCCCAGCATTTTTAATCTTTAAAACTCAGTGGGAAATCATGTTTTAAAAGAACTTGCTTTATTTGCATTTGCTTTCATTGTCCCATAAGTAAAGCTACAGTGCAAAGGGCATTTTCACGAGTGACTTCTACAAAACAAAATTAAGAAATTGTATGGGCCTCAATCTTCTAGGATCTATTCTTAGAATAAAAATTACTCTAGACAAGAATAGTCACTGCTGTCATACATATGAGTCATTCCACGTCAATTCGAACAAAATAAGGCAAAAATGACCTTGATCTCTCAGATTTTCTTGAAAAATTTTGTTGGTGTTTTGGAACAAAATATATTTGACCCGTATTTCTTCGTTTTATATAAAAATAAATATTTTGGCAGATATTAATTTTTGAAATGTCCCAAAAATCGCGCGCTTCTCACTCTTCGATCAATCACACCTCCGATTATAATAAAGCAAACTACTTGATCTCTGGCTCAAATTAAAGATAAATTGCAGTATTTCGTGAGGTATTTATTAGAACATTTTATTAATTATTATTAATATTATATTTTATACGATTAAAGTTTTAAAGTTTGATAATAACATAAACTCGACCATTTAAAAATCTGGAAAAAAACAACTAAAAATACAATGAAGTTTATTCAATATTCTCAGAAAAAATCAGAATGGAGTCTCTAATAGTTCAGTTGTAATTAACTTTGCAAATCAGTGCAGCGCACTCGCGTGGCACGGCTACCGTAACCTCACACAATTGCCACATTCCATTACGGCAGCTGTCCACTGCTTGAGGTTCCATGAATGTTACAAAGTACTGTAAGGAGAACACTACTAGCTGACACTATTATATGTACACTATTAGCATCTTCAAAACGTTTTTAAAATATGCATTTTAAACTAATGGTTCCATACAACACACAGCTTTACCTCTTTCTTCGAAAGAAAATTGTTTCACTAAAGCTTCAGTTTTTGAGAAAGGAATGAAGGAGTGTAATATTAAAGCACAGCTAGGCCCTTCGCTCTTGGCCCCTGACCTTGACTGGAAGTCCTGTTGGTGAATCCATAGCTTTCGCCTCTTTCATCAGCTCATATTGTATAATTCTGTGAATGAAACCATGCACATGGGGAGGGAGGGGGAAGGTAGTGATGTTTGCATGATCTGAGACAGTCTTCCTAATTCAAAGGTGCTTTTTAGTGCAGCGTGCAGTTGAAGACGTAGGCCTTTGCGATAAAGAGTGAATATAGTGAATTTGTGAGACATTTATCATAGCGTAAATCAATTATGCCAACCTGTAAGTTCTAAATTAGGGATCAAAAGATTATACAGTCAGAGTAGAGAAATTATTTCAAATGTATGGACGTACATGAAGGAAGAAGCTAAAGGCAAAGAACTGCTTACATCAGAAGATTTTTTCAAAAAAAATTCAAAAGTTGAAAAGCGCGTATCAGATGCCACAGGAGTATCAGAAAGATTGTGGAGACATTTTTCTGCATGGGCTATACTGCCTTAGTAAGAAGTTATCTGAGTAGCATAGCTGACGCACCAATTCGCATGCTGTATGCAGTCACCGGCCTTACTCGCTTTCAAGGCGAATCCAGCTGTAGAAACGGATCGCTACTTCATGTCCGTGAGCGCTTGCACGCCTCCAGAAAAAAAATTGTAGCAAATGCACTAATGCAAGCTCCATAGTTTTCAACATCGTATTTTATAAATAAAATGTGAGGGAATACGTGTGTATTTTTTTTTAGATTTTTAACACATCGATTTAAATTCGATTTTTGGTTTTACAAAATATATCATTAAAAAAAACAGTCCAAAATTTGTGTGTAATAATGATCCATCGAAAGTTGTTAAAAGTGTTGTATTTTACATTTCCAGTGCGCCAAACCCCAACTCTCAACTCTATATGGCCTTAGAGTAACAAGTGATTTTATATTACGGTGCGCGCAGAAATTGCATAGTTTCTAATAGCCATAACTAAGCAAGTAATTTAAAAATACGGATCTCCTTATTTTATGCCTATTATTCATAAACAAATTTTGAACCTCCTACGAAAAAGTCGTGTTTTATGGGTGTTCGATTTGACGTGGATTAACCCATATGCACCTTCTCTGCGATGCTGAATTTCAATTCGGAAATTTATCAGTGAGAGAAAATTGGAGAGGGCAAAGAAACTATTGTTCAGGCAATATAGCTGTAATGGGAGTTAAACTTGTGCAATAAAATTCTAAGTCCGGCAGTAATTATTTTACTTACACAGAGATAAATTATAAGAACCGTTCGAAAATGCGCCTTTTCAGTGATTTATAATTATTCCAGGCACCAGAAAACCCCACAATTTTAAAGTAAGCTGCACATTTTTAATATTTTGGGCGACTTCAGCTTTAATTTTGCGAATTTGTTTAGTGAATCGGGGGAAATTTTGTTAAATGCTTCTGGCAACAGTGGTCCCGTCGCTGATGATGCTCGTGGGTGCCTTATAGCAGACGTTTGCAATATGTCCGGCTTACTTTTGTTAAACACTGGTGTGCCTACATTCTTATCCTCTACCTATGGCACGCATTTAGCCTTGGACGTTTGTTGCTGTAGCCCGGCTTTAGCTCCACTTCTGGATTGGTCGATATTGTCCTACCTATATGGCAGTGATCATTACCCCATTAACATTCACCTCTCCGGTCTCCATACTCTGCTTACACAACATCCTCACTGGATTATTTCCAAGCCTCACTGGGGAAATTTCGCTCCCTCATTCATCTAATCGATGATTTCGCCACCATTGATGAAATGGCGGAATATTTTACATGCTCTATCTTGCTCACAGCGGATTCTAGTATTCCTCGAGGTTCATCTACTCCACTATACTGTTTTTTACCTTGGTGTACCGAGGAATGCCGTTGGCTATTAAAGCACGCAGGCATGCCCGGCGTGTTTTTAATTTATATCATACCGAGGAGACCTTTATTGCTTTTAACGTTCTCGTGCTAGAGCACATTCTGTGCTTCACAGTGCAAAACACATCCTGGGGAAGCTACATCTCTTTCCTTTCCTGTCGCACCTCGGCACAAAGGGTGTGGACTGATGTTAGGCTGTGTACGGCAAGTGTCGCCGGACGATCATTCCTGGGCAACCTGTACAGGCAAGGCCATCTTTATCTAACAGGCCTGTATACGGAAAGAGATTACGTTAATGACGTCATCACGGGAGACTTATGTTTATCACCTATTTGTTTATTACGGGAATGCAACACATCAGTACGTGGTTGGAACGCTAAGAAGTTGATTGTGCCTTACAACGTGTCAGTAAACAATTAAGTGAGCGAAAAATTAAATTACAAAGTGGTGTAGTTTTGAATACAAAATGCCTAGGAAGTGTTGTGTGCCGGATTATACCTCAAACTATAAAACAAGTGTAGAAAAGTATGTTACAGTGTTTTCGTTTCCAAAGGATCCCCACAGGAGAGACCAGTGGGTACGTGCTATTCACAGGGATATTTATGAACCAGGTGTGGTATGTATTAAACATTTTTCTGAACAGCGCATAGTGAAGGAATTTACTGCTACGCGAAATGATGGAAGCGTTTTGTAGCACCCAGAACAGCTCCTAAACTTACTGAAAATCCATAGCATTTCGTAAATGGCTCGAAGACGAAAAAATTGTTGATTTTCAGAGCTTTAAAAATAGATATTAAATAAATAGAAATAAACAAATGTAATTTTTGTGAAAATTGATCTGAAGAAATTCCTAAAATTGTAGCAGCATTAAAAATTAATTCCACTTTTATTATTTAGGTTCTATAGGGCAAAATTGTAATACCCAATAGTAAGTTTAAATAGATTCTCGGTAAACAAATGATATTGGATAAATGGTCTAAATTTGATGCTCTTTTGGTTCACAATAGCAAGCGAGCAAACAGAACATAAACTACTTCAGGCTGCCAACATTTTAAAGGAATGTTGGGAGGACATGAATGAAGATTCCACAGAACATCTAAAACCTAAATTCCTAGAAGAGCAGGTAAAATTGGTCAGTCAAAAGTAAATTAAATATACGCCCGATACCCTGTTATGGACGTGCTTAGTTTATTTTTCTTACCCAGCAGCTTACAGACAGTTACTTGATTCCAATGCTCTTTCTTTACCCCATCCTGATTACCTCAGAAAACTTTCTCAACCCCTCAGTCCTGATAGAAACTCTTGCATGAAGTATTTATCAGAGAAGGTGAAAATGCTTGGTGATCACGAAAAAGTAGTAAATTTGTTGAGACATATGAACAAGAATTTCTTAAAGTAGAAAACCAGAGAAACTTAATTCTACATTTAGGTGCTGAGACATGTGACATTAATAATATCGGTGCTGACGGTAATGCTAGTGATTACGAGTTACCGGGTGCTATTTTGACGAGGAAAATAATAAAAATAATAACCAACATCCTCTTGAAAAACTACTGCATTATTAAGCAAGACAGTTTGGTATTATCTACAGGAAAAAAAAAAAAAAAAAAAGGAAAAGAAAAGAAAGAAAGAAACTGGAGATATATTCGCATTACGAACGTAAGAAGCATGCTCTGCCATTAACAACTATGCAAAGCATGTTTTTCACTAACATACTAACACACATTAACTTTTAATACGAAATGTGAAAATATAAATGAATGCACGCTTCTTCCAGTGCAGAAATGCTGTAAAACATGTGTTTATTCCTTATGAATTGCTTGGAACGTCAGCCTCGCGTTGTGACGTCACGAATCGCATATCCAGGCCTGTTACTTAGATTATTATTATTATTTTCTTTTTGTTGTTTAACGACGCTGTCAATTGCCAGGATCACATCAGCGTCGCCGGTGTGCCGGAATTTTGTCCCGCAGGAGTTCTTTTACATGTCAGTAAATCTACACACTTAAAAACCATCGGCCTGGGCCGGATTTGAACCCGCGACCCTGGGAACAGTAGGCCAGCGTCTAACCAACTGAGCCACCCAGACCGACTGTTACTTAGAGATGGCCTTGGTACACTTATACATGCGAACAGGAGATCGCCGATGCCCTTGCCGACTTTCGCTGCTGGTAGCCAAATCCAAAGTTACAATACCGCCTTTCTACATATCAATGAACCTGCGGAGCGGATGGTCCTCGATTTTAACAGTGACTGTAGTGAACCGTACAACACCTTTTACCATTGCAGAGTTGACGCATGCTTTGTCTCTCACAAAGTACTCTTTTCCTGGTCCCGATGACATCCACCGAGAAATGCTACTTCATCTTCCACCTGCGGCTTTCTCCTTCCTGCTGGGCATTTACAACCGTATCTGGCGTCAGCAGGTTTTCCTATCTTCCTGGCGCGACGTTATTGTCATCCCCATCCCTTTGCCCGGAAAGGGCCGGACACTTTCCTCTAACTACCGCTCTATTTGCCTGAAGAGTCGTTTGTAAGACATTCGAACGTATGATTAACATGTGTGGTGACTAGAAATGAAGAACCTGTTGAGCAATGTTCAGTGCTGTTTTCGTCACCATCGTTCCAGTGTCGACAATCTGGCACGCATGGAGGCTTTCATATAAAATGCCTTTATCCTGAAGCATCATGTCGTGGGTGTCTTCTTCAGTCTGTAGAAGGCCCACGACCAGGGTGACCAACTCTCCGGGATTTCCCGTATTTGAGCCTATTTTTTCACAATCTCCCAGCTTCCGTATTTTCAGGATCATTGTGCGTTTTTCTCCCGTTTTTTAATTTTATTTATTTATTTATTTATTTGTCTTTTTACGTATGTTCAAATATTTGTCAAGGATTTAAATTTCGCATGCATGGCCAGAATGCGCTGAAACGTTGGACAGTAGAAATCTGCGCTTCTTGTCTACAAACCAATGAACGCTTGCTCCAATATATATTACCAGGGAAAGTACCTTGGTTGGTTGGGAAATGAGGTACATAACACACAGACCATTGCCGCGCAGCGGAACCGGTTTGTTGCTGCTGGCGGCGCGCGGCTGCAACATGCACTGCTACCTGTGTTCGTTTAGATACAAAACCAGCAATACGACACTTACGTGATACTGACTTTGTCGTTACCATTACAATGATATACATTCTAAAGCTTTCAAAGAAAAATCTTCTCCTATTGTCATGCAAGCATGATTTGTACATAGGAAAACTATGTTCTGCGTCACAGGATGTGGCAGGTGCAAAACGAAAATACTGGACGTTATCTGCAGGAAATTAATAAACAGTTGATGCAGCTGGTTTTCCTTCTAAGGCATGTCGAATATCTTTCATGACGGAATACCCAGTATTTTTCAGTAGAACAGAGTTCAACTTCTGCTTTATTTTTTTCGGTGATCGATGTAGATGGAGCTTTATTAACTCTTTCTGACAGTATCTGAACTAGCTGAAGAGCTTTGGGCATTTCTGTGTGACATGTCTGCAGATGTGTGACTGTATCAGAAATATGCCCAAAAGAGTTGTTATAAACTGGAGCTTTTCACGTAAGTGATCGGAAAGCAGTGATTTTATTGTTCCAATTGCTGAACAGTCCGTACTGTCGAAAGTATTAGCTATTTTAGCGATTGTAGCATAATTCATGGCATAATATTACACTGCATTGAGCCAGGTTCCCCATCTTATAATGACGGGTTGTGGGGGTAGAGGTACCCCTGGTGCCATTGCTTTGAACTTCATTATTCTTGCCGGAGCCTTCCGGAATATTCTCTTCATATTTGAAATTAATTTATCTACGTCATCATAAGATGACCGAATCTCCTCGGCCACCTTGTGGCAAGCACATTAAATGAATCATGTTTGTGTAAGTGTTCCAAAGCTTGTGTGTTTATGTCTGTACGCTGTTGACTCGTATGCACCGCAGCTGCGCGCTGAGCCGCGTGTACGTCATGTGCCGTCACATCACATGCCTACGTCAGTTGCAGTTAACCTGTGTTCACTGCAGAGCGCTACTATGCCAACCAAGGTACTGTCTCTGTATATTACTGTTCAGCGCGCAGAACTTAGTAATTGGCAAATTTTCGAGTTAACTTCTTGTATTTGTTTGTAGGTCACAAAAGCACAGCAAATGATGTGACTTCTTCATCCAAGATAACTAGTTTCTTCAGCTCTCCGCACCTGAGCAAAAGCCTAACAAACGAGGACGTGAAAACCATTGCTGGTGAACTTTCATTAGTCTACCACACAGTACAACACAAATGTTTCCAGTTGTATTACGATATTTTGACCCCTTCAGTGGAATCCAAAACAAATCATACGATTTCATGTAATAGGCAGATGAAACTGCAATAGATGTCCATAGGTTGTTAATTAACTCACTGAAGTCAAATAATTTGTATGTCTGTAATGTATCATCTTACTGTGCTGATGGTGCCAATATGAATTATGGCAAGCACCATTCAGTCATGAAACTATTAAGTAATGAGGTTGAAAAAATCCTCAAAGCCAGCTGTTTTAACCTTGTCCTTCATAATATCATGAAACGTGCATGCAACTGTTTACAGTACATAGATGTTGAAGTGTTAGTATTGAAAATATATAGTCATTTTTCCTGTTCTGCCAAACGAAGGGAAACGTTTAGATATTTTTTTTAAATTTTGTCATGTTGAATGGGCTGAAATCCTGCGACATGTAAATACTAGATTATTATCGCTCACACCTGCTGTAGAAAGGTTTTTAAAAAATTGGGAGCCTATAAAAAGCTATTTTAAAAGCATAGATGATTCAGATTGTTCTAAAGTTTAGAAGAAATATTTTTTCAATGAAAATAGAGAAGTTGAAACAATTGTTCAGGCTTATATTAGTTTCTTTGTGAATATTGGATTTTTTTTCATTCAAGAAGCAAAGTATTTGGAGAATTCCGATCTTAGTATTATGTAATCTCATGAAGCTGCACGGTTGCTAATTAGTAAAGTTAGACAGATTTTTTGGTAGTGGTACTCACAAATTGTTAGTCACTGTTCTTGATTCAAATTTGAAATCTACTGGCGAGAAAAATGTTTTTGAATTCTGATTCTTTATTATATTACTTGGTTAACAAATTTGATGATAGTTTAAAGTGTTGAATTCCACTATGTCTAGAAAGGGATTTAACATTCAATGACATGCATGAAGTTGTGGAGTGTGTCAAGCTGGATTGTGTGAATGAAGATGAATTATATGAGGAATTTTGTAGTTCTAATGATGCAATTAAATGTGCTGTCTCTTTAGAGGGTAGCGTTAGCCAGAAGTGGATAAACGTTTTCACCAGTCTGAAATCAAATAATGTGAATTTTGAGAACTTGGGTAAGCTGGTAGGTTACGTTATGAGTATACCAGGAAGTAATGCTCACACTGAGAGAGTATTTTCTCTTATGAATAACAAGTGGACAGATGTAAGGAACAGAAGTACTCGTAGTACAAACCTAATCAAATCTGAACTGCAAGTTGCTATAAATTTTCCTTATTCATGCAATGAGTTCTTTGAATTTGCTAAAAATGACATAAAACTACTGACTGAGGCAAAATATGTGTATTTGTGATATGTAATTAAATGGTTATCGTTTACAAATGCTACAACGATTGTTTGGTAAACATTTGTCATGCTCCTAATCTCCCATATTTTTTTGTCAAGGGTATAAGTATCTCCCTTATTTTCTTAAAAAGAAAAAACTGGTCACCCTACCCACGACACCACGTGACGCTATGGTATCCTCAGTACTCGGCAGGGCTGCGGTTTACTCGGTCATTTAGCGATCTTTCTTTTAAACTTTATAAAACTTTGCTGTTTTCGTGCTGTCCGCATTGGAAACACTATCACACGGGAGGATCCGGGAAAATGGTGAACCACAGGGGTCGATTTTGTGTGTAAACTTTTTCGCCGTTGGCATTAACGGCATCGCTAGTCTTGTTCGTAGTGGAATCCCTATGTCCCTGTATGTTGACGACTTTGTCATATACTATCGTTCTTTTAATATTGAGCACATAGAGTGTCAACTAGCTGACCATATCAACCATCGCCAAGTGGGCTCTTCGGACCGGCTTTCAGTTGTCACCTACGAAAACACAGTGTGCCCACTTCCATCGACTTCGTGGTGTACACCCTGTTCCTAATCTTCTTTTGCATGGCACATCTCTACTGTTTGTTCCGCACCTTAAGTTGGGCCTTCAAATCGACAGCAAACTCATATGAGAGCAACATATTCGTCACCTTCGTGCTTCCTGCGATCGCTCGCTTCGGGTATTCTGGGTTTTATCTGGGGCACCTTGGGGCGGCGAGCGCACCATAATTTTGAGGTTGTATCGCTCATTAGTCCGATTCGAACTAGACTACGGCTGTTTTATCTACGGCGCGGTGTCTGTGTAAACTCCGCCTTTTAGGCACTATTCATCACACTGGTATCAGTCTATCCACTGGAGCTTTCCGCACTAGCCGAGTTGAGTGTCTGCTGATTCTGGAGAACTTCCACTGTCTGACGGTCTTATGTTACTTTGTTCCTGTGTGGCATGGTTGGCAGCTCAACCAGGTCACCCTCTATTCCAACCTGTATTGCGTCCAAATCTCGCTCACCGTTATCTGCGGAATACCACTATATCCCGCCCAAGCTGTATTCGGTTTCGCAAGCTGTTCACTGCACATGCGCTCAGCAATGCCTTCTGTAGAACGGTATTCTCTTGGCCGCTATCCTCCTTGGCAACTCTAGCGGGCCCAGTTCAAACTGGCGCGTTCGGACCGTGCACTTCCCCAATTGGTGTATAGTCAACTTTTCACGAGCTCCTGTGTATTCACCGATGGTTCCCAGGTGAGTAGTGCTATAGGTTGCACTTTCGTTCACCACGGTGACGCTCACAAGTACCGCCTTCCGGGCATAAGTTCAGTTTTCTGTCGAGCTGTTTGCTATATTTTGTTAATTACTTTTTATCTCCAGTTCAGGTCCTGAAAGTTTTGTCATCTGTTCCGACTATTCAAGCCTGTAATAATTTCTCGGCACCTCAGTATTCATTGTTAAGATTCAGACACATCTCAGAGTTACTCTCTCGCGGATACCAGTTTCTTTTTACATGGACCCCAGGCCATTTGGGTATTCCCGGCAATGTGCAACGGTACTTCCATCCATTTGCTGTCTGGCATCGGTCATGGGAAGCGTTAGCTGGCATTCAGTTGCGGACAACCAGGGCACCGTACAACCCTGGCTGACCTGCAGGGATCCTCTGCGGTCAGAGGTTATTTTAACCCGAATAAGAATAGGCCACACCCACGCCACTCATGATCATCTTTTGCGTGAAGACCCGGCCCCTGTGTGACGCACGTGCAGCGTACAACTCTCCGTGTCGCACGCTTTGCTTGATTTTCCGCGATAAACTAGAGAGCGTCAATCCCTTGGCCTGGATTTTATCCTACGGTCAATTCTAGGCAACGACCTGGTCTCCGTAGATATGGTGCTGTGGTTCTTCGCCAAAGTTGATTTCGCGAAAGAAGTCTTAACTTGTTTTTTATTCGAGTGTGTTTGGTTTTACGTTTTTGAATACGAGCTGAGATGTATTGTTTTACCGTTTGTTTTTAGCATTTTATTTCTTTGTTGTTTTAGCATTCACATTTTAACGTTTTGACTGTTTTAACATTCACTTGTTAATTTTTTAACGATTTACCATTCTAATCTTGTGTTTTAGCTATCACCTTTTCACCCCATCACTTTGTAGGTGTTTTAGACCATAAAAGATGACTTCGGGCCCAAATGACGTAGTTGTCGACTGGCCCCTAAGATCCACTCACCCCGACCACACAGTACATATATACACACTCCGTGTATTCAAACTTTTCCGGCTGTTTACTAAGAAACTCCTTATTTTTAGCTTATCCGACCCCACCGTATTGAAATGTTTACCATGTTCTTCTGTCACATAACACGTCCTTCACTAACAAAGTTTAGTCCGTTAGTGACTCTTAAAATTCATATAGCATCCCCCCTCCCCATCATGCGATGCGACCTTTACTTTTCTCGTATTCGTTGGTTTTGAGTCTACGTTCCCGTGAGAACTGGGTACGTTTCAGTTTTCGAAAAATATTCCATGTAAAGGGTAGTCTAGGAAGGGCGGATTCTTTTGAAAGTCTTAGTGACGTATCCTTGAAAGATGCAAAATTTAGATACTACGTTTCATATTTAACCGACTTTTCGTATTTGAGTTACACTGTTTTCAGATACTCACACCGGCCTTTTTTTCTACAAATGCTTATTTTTTTCAGCGGCCCTGAAAAAGGTATTTCTGGTGAAAACCTGGTATCAGATTTTTGGCTGGTATGCAGTACTTCCCCTATTCTAGGTGTAGAGAAAGTAATTACTTCAGAAAGAGACTGTAGCTGATTGTGACGCTGGCCGGCAGCCTTCGTCAGACACTCAAGGCCAAGCTGCCTCACACCACTGCTTGTAAATACATGGCCTAACAACAATAGAGCGGTCAGAGCAAACACGACTATGAGTGTGGCAGAACGGACGTTTCGAGTGTGTTCTAGAAACGTTTGACTACTGGCTTATTTACAAGAAGTTCGAGAATGGTGAATTTCAAGAAAATCCATTGTACATAATTCTCTATATAACTGAATGCGGCAGCGAGAGTAGTTCTTTGGGGTCGTTAAGTGCTGAACGAGACAGTTGTTAGTACTTAGCTTTAAGTTTGTGTGTGTGTGTGTGCGCGCGCGCGCGCGTATTTGTTATTTATTTATTATTTAATACAGCATGTTCCATTACAACAAAAGTAATACTGTCACGTATACGATTGAGGATTATATATTTGATATTGAATTATAATATTTTATTGAACTTTCAGCACCTTCCAAATTTGTGAAGAATCATACTGTACATTTGACAATTCTTTCAACTTGTTACATATGTCTTAAGATGTATACGTGACCGGACATAAATGGTTTACCACTTCCTACGGTAGTCCCTCTGATGTCACCCTTCCGCATAGCAACTGTTGGAAACATGTTGCATCATGCAACATGAGAGATGCCACGTGTCTTAATGTCCTAGAACATCCTGTTAACCAGGGCGTTGGCATACCAAATATGGTGAAAGCCGCCGTTACAATTGCAAGACCCCCATAGAAAACAGGACCTGATATAACCGGGCTCTTAGAGCTCGCTCGGGGAGTCAGATTCAGGAACTGCTGTGTGTGCTATGCTCTACGCCGCTTCGACTGCCGTCAAACGGTCAACCCTGGCGTTGACCGGTCTCGGCTAGACATGTGTACTTCAAGAACCTGACACTACCCGTAATGGTAAGTCTATTCAACCCTAGAGTGTGAGTCTAAACGATAATTGACAGCAGCCCCTTTATTGTAAACCATCACTGCTCTGCTGTTATAAAATTGGGAATAATAAATATGATCATTCAAGCCATGCTCTACCATCTGATTACCAAAGCTACGTCCCCCAGTCATCAACCTCGGTTGCGAGAGCGCTACATGCCAAGATAGTACATGTGCCTAGCTATGTTGTCCCTAAACTGATTGTTGTATCTGATACGTACGGCTTTATTTGGCCCTTATAGAAAACTTGGATGGTTATAATTATTTTACTAGCATGTAGTTTCACTTATGTTTATCTGCCTATTTACACTCTAGAGTTTGTCTAGTCCTATTGATTTTAAGTAGTCGTTAAATTCCCTTGTGCATTCACTAATTTATGTTTAAATGTCCGTTTTCCATATTGGTTTAGCATTGCGTTCTTGAATTGGTTCCTTTCACTGTCAAGTTTTGGGCACTCAAAACATAAGACGTACTACGGTCTGTTCTGCTCTTCCACTGGAGCACTGGAGGCGTCTTATCTTGAATCTATAGAAGTAATAATTTATTCTACCATGTCTAGTTAGGAATGTTGTCATGTTTCCTGTTAAGGGAATATTTATTTTCAGTCTCCCTTTAACACTTTGTAAGAATGATTTGGTCACTACTCCTTTTGTAGTATTGTTCCAATCATTTTCCCATTTTTGTATAGACATCCTGGAGTTCGGCTAATTTGGAACTTAACGGTATTTTGTCATAACTCACTTGTACACTGGTGTCTCCTGTTGCTTCTTTGGCTACCTGGTCTTCTATCTCGTTCCCCATTGTCCCTGCATGTGCCTTAATCCATATGAAGGGGATGGTCCATTTCTTCGTTTCTAGGCGCTTTAGCTGTTCTCTGGATTTTGTAGTGACTTTAGTGTGATTTTGCTGTGAGTGTGTAGGGCTGTGAGTCTTTATTCAACAAGGAGCTCATGAAAGGTTGCTAGTAGCACGCACGCGCGCGCGATGCTTTATCCTATTTATTAAAATTGTCTCCAGAATCTTATCTGTTATATTTAAGAGACATCAGTCTGAGTTTTGCCAATTCATCTGAGTCTTCTTTCCCTGGTTTAATGATTGGTATTATGTTTCCATCTCTGAGGAAAACACGCAGTTCCCAAACATTCGTTTTATATTGCCGTAACAAACCGAGGGAAGGAGCTGAACACCAGTCGTAGGATTTTCACTGTTTTACCTTTTTCTCCTAGTGCTTTGTTTAAGTTTATAGTGCTGAGTATCGATCCTATTTCGTGCGTTGTAAAGTGTTTGTCATCTGGAGTGTTCAATGCTTACGCTGCTTCGTATCTGATTCTTTGGTGCAAATCTTTGTCGTATTTTTCTTCATCTGTAGGTGAAGAGAAATTCATCATTAGGCCCATAGTTTCTTCCAGGTTTCTAGTATAGATACAGTCCCGTTACTTTAGAGTGGACCGTTTTGCTGTTTCACCTTTCCTTATGCTAATTTGTAAAATGCATTCCACGGGTTAGACGAATTTGTTAGGTTTCAGTGTTCCTTCCATGATTCGCATTCAGCCTTTCTGATGGCAGACTCATACTTCTTTTTCCCTTCTTGGTATTGCTGTTTTCTACTTTTCCGGAGGTTGCCGTCAGTTTTGGTCCTTTGGTATCTTCTTCGTAGGGCTAGTATTTTCTTTCTTATAAGAATTTCTTGTGACCACCATGGAACTGATTTGTTTTCAGGTAGTCTAATTGTTGCTTTCCTGATTTTGAAGGATCTGTTAAAGCAACTATTATTGAACTTTCGAATTTTTGGACTATGCTGTCCATTTCTGTTTGCTTTGATACGTTATCCTCAAGAAGGGCTTTTAATTCGTCTTGTTGATATGTATGTGGTTCATTTGCGTCTATTGGTATGTCAAAGCTGTGTGTGAACACTTCATAAATTGATCTTGAAGTCACTGTACGTATCTATGCTTGCGATGTATCTGGTGCCCATATGATTGTAAACGCTCTTGTTGTTTTTACTCATTTGTAAGTTATATGTCAGCATTTCGTGATCTGAGCTAGTTTCTTCGTCCGTACAGGACCAATTTTACATCGCTCTTAATAATTTGCAGTTAATAATGGTTAGATCCCTGGTGCTAGATTTGAATCTAATAGATGTGGTATTATTCAGTATATGGAGGTTGTTACTTATAATGAATTCAACTAGTTTTCCCCTTTTATTTGTTAGTTTATCGTTCCATATCTTAGATATCGCTTTAGTCATTTCACGTCAAATCGCATAAAATACGGTAAAAATTGACCTTAATGTTTCAAGATTTCCTTGAAAATTTTGTTAGGTATTTTGGAACAAAATACATTTGACCCGTGTTTCTTCGTTTTATAACAAAATTTTTTGGCAGATATTAATTTTTGAAATGTCCCAAAAAATCGCGCGCTCCTCACCTTTCGATCAATCATACCTCGGATTATAATCAAATTACTTGATCTTTGACTCAAATTAAAGATAAATCGCATTATTTCGTGAGGTATTTATTAGAACATTTTATCAATTATTATTAATATTACATTTTATACGATTAAATTCTTAAAGTTAGATATAAAGTAAACTCGACCATTTCAAATCTGAAAAAAAAAGAAGAAGAAGAAAAGAAAAAAACCCACAGAAGTTTACTCAATATTCTCAGAAAAAATCAGGATGGAGTCTCTTAACAGTTCAGTTGTAATTAACTTACAAATCAATGCAGCGGACTCGTGTGGCAGCGGTGACGGCTATCGTAACCTCCCACAATTGGCACCTTACATTCCGGCAACTGTTGACTGCTTGAGGTCCCATGAACGTTGCAACAATAAAGCAAGGAGAACACTGCTAGCTGACACTATTATATGTACACTATTAGCATCTTCAAAATGTTTTTAAAGTGTGCATTTTAAACTGTTTCCGTACAATACAAAACTTTAAATTTCTACTCGTCTACCTCCTTCTTCGAAAGCAAATTGTTTCACTAAAGCTTCAGTTTTTGACAAAGGAACGAAGGAGTGTAATTTTAAAGTACGAGTTACTTGTTTAAGATTCTGATATCGGGCCTGCAAATTTTCAGAGTGCATTTTATGCTTGTTCAAACAACAAAATAAAAATTATATATAGGAAATATTTTTGAGCCCAATCAAACCGTTCTTTCGGTGTTGTTATAGGATCTTGACCAGGTTGTAGGCTGGCTCTAGTAGCAAGTCTTTTAAGAGTTCCCCCTATGCCAGTACAAGGACTTTTACAGTGTCATGTTGCAAAGAAGTGCCATTTAGCACTAATTTTATAATCATCTTTATGTAACCAAATGTTTTTGAATTTTTTTTTATATTGTGCACTAGACCCGTCGGAAAAGTAGATCATTTTCTTTATATTTTTTAATTTCTACTTTAAGAGACCGACTGCTTCGGATTGAAAAAGATAAAAGGAATCTGTGTCATTCTTCAAATTTTCAGAGATAGCAACAATACTTTTATGACGAATTTCTGAGTTTTCTTGAAAATAAACTGAAAATGGGTGTATTGTGGCTTGGCAGTTGTTCCAATGCACACGCTGTACCGAATGTTTTATAATGAAAGAATAATTTTCAGAATAATCTGCTATAACAGTATAATTTCGAGGTTGCAAATTATCTTTGCATTCCACCAAAAACTGACTTTGTTGCCGAGCTATGAAAACGTATGGCAACAATGAAATAAGTTTAAGAATTTCTCTAAAAAGGTCATCACTTGAAGACTGGAGCGTTTCCAAATTGGTGCGATCTACTGTAATCCATTGTTTGTGTGTTACATGTTCCACTGCCTCGGCGTCAAACTGTTGTTGAATGTGTTTAACTATATTGTCAGGTCCTGGACTATTTGAGCATTGTTTAAGATGACAATGTGAGGGTGGATTACAGATAATCTATGATAATGCATCTTTATAGTTCTTGATAACTATGTTTGAATTTAACGTTAAAAGTGGGATGTTTGCACCGTCTATAAGTAATTTTACATTTTCATGATGGGCGCAAACACAGAGACACAGTGTTCCATTAGCCCCTGGCAGAATGCATTCTTTTGGTCTGAGCTCTGCAAATCTGGAAAAACTTATTTTTATTACTGGATATTTGTCCTTGAAGCACCTGCAGGTTTCCTTAAGGTTACATGAAATTAATCTTTTCAATTTATGAACTTTTTGACCTCCCTCTTTCACACTAACAAAACTTTTTTCCCTGGCATTACCCTACTAATTCCGACCGATTTGTAGAATTCCAACACCTTTGTTACTATTGACTGTTCTAAAGATTTGCCGATTTTCATACCAGGAGTGGATAAAATTCCGTTTTCTTTAGCCATTCTCTTTGCCATTCCTATTATATGATCTGACGCTTAAAAATACTGTTAAATTTTATTATACGGCCAGTCTTCAAAAATTTTAACTTTCAATGTACTATCTGTTGTGCGGAAGGATTCAATTAATTTTGTAATATCATTATTGTCTGATTTTTCAGTGGACGTTGCTGCATTATCCTCAACATGAAAAACTTTCTTTGCTAGGGAACTTGTCACCTTCTGAAGCTTTTCTCGGGGATATCGCTTTGGTATTAATTTTTTTTTTTTTTTTTTTTTTTTTTTTTTAATGTGGGATTCACCTAATGAAGCTAAACTCTTGTTAATATCCTCAATATTATCAACATCTTGCACAGACACAGAACTACCCGAAGAATTTTCACTTTCTTAATTTGCGTGGCATTCACATGGTGTATGTTTATCATCACAAGAACCAGAGGCTTGAAATAACGGTTCATTTGACGTAGAATGAAGTTTATACACTTTTATGTGGCATGAATTACATATTCGCACATCCGTAGACTCCGTTAAATTTAGTTTTGTCAATAAATCACGACTTCAGTATCTTAGATTGGTTTTCTTAAAAGAGTGCTTAGGAAGATTAAAAGGATTTAAACATCTGTCATATCTTATGCGATGTTCACTGCCACTCATGTTGTAAATTTATACCACAAGCTTTAATGACACGACCTTCTCCCATCGAAAAAATTAAAAAAAAATTATTTTGTTGTTTAACGACGCTGTCATTTGCCAGGATCACATCAGCGTCGCCGGTGTGCCGGAATTTTGTCCCGCAGGAGTTCTTTTACATGCCAGCAAATCTACTGACATGGAGCTGTCGTTTTTAAGCACACTTAAAAACCATCGGCCTGGGCCGGGTTTGAACCCGCGACCTTGTGATCAGTAAGCCAGCGTCTGACCAACTGAGCCACCCAGACCGACACTCCTATCGAAATTAAATTTGTGACTGGTTAGTGTTTCATCAGAATTGTAGCTGGACCCATTGTTCTTGGCCCCTGGCCTTGACTGGAAGTCCTGTAGGCGAACCCATAGCTTTTGTATCTTTCATCAGCTCACATTATGTAATTCTGCGAATGAAACCAAGTACAACATGGGGAGGGAGCGGGAAGGTAATGATATTTGCATGATCTGAGACAGTCCTTGCTAATTCACAGGTGCTTTATAGTGCAGCGTGCAGTTGAAGATATAGTTAGATCTTTGCGATAAGGAGTGAATATAGTGAGTTTTTGAGGCATTGATCATAGCATAAATCAATTATGCCACCTGTACGTTCTAAATTAGGGACCAAAACATTACAGTCAGAGTAGAGAAATTGTTTCAAATATATGGGCATACAGGAAGAAAAAAGCTAACAGCATAGAACTGCTTACATCGGAAGATTTAAAAAAAAATCAAAAACTTCAAAAGCGCGTATCAGATACCACAGGAGTATTAGAAAGAAGGTACACTGTGGAGACATTTTTTCTGCATGGATTGTACTGCCTTAGTAAGAAGAGCGTTATCTGAGTAGCATATGAAGCTGACGCACCAATTCGCATGCTGTCTGCAGTCACCTGGCTTAGTACTCGCTTTCAAGCTTTACATTTACTTCCTCCGGAGGCCAAGAACGGCGAATCCAGCTGTACAAACAGATCTCTACTTCATGTCATCAGTGAGGCTGGCAGGCCTCCAGAAAAAAATGTAGCAAATGCACTTATGCACGCTCCATAGTTTTTAATGTCTTATTTTATAGATAAAATGTTAGGGAATACGTGTGTATTCTTTTTAGATTTTTGACACATAGTTTTAAATTCTATTTTTGGTTTTACAAAATATAGCATAAAATCAGTCTAAGATATATGTATAATAATGATTGGTCGAAAGTTGTTAAAAGTGTTGTATTTAACCTTTTCGGTGAGCCAAACCTCAACTCTCAACTCTATAGGGCTTTAGAGAAACAAGAGATTTTATATTACGGCGCGCAGAAATTGCTTAATTTCTAATAGCCATAACTAAGCAAATAATTTAAAAATACGGAAATAAAAAATACGTGTCTCCTCATTTAGTGCCTATTATTCATAAAACAATTTGAACCTCCTTTGAAAAAGTCGTGTTTTAAGGGTGTGCGATTTGACGTGGATTGACACATTACCTTCCATGGCTAAGATTAAGCCCTGTCCTTTTGCTAGGTGTACTATTTTCTGGAGTTTATTTATATCTCTGTTTATGCAGCTTAAAATGTCTAGGTAAATGCTTGCTGCTAAGCACTTGAGTTCTCCAAATTTGAATTCCATTACCACAATATCTTCTGAAGCCTGATTTATCTTAGTAGCACCGATTTGCTTATTAGAGACTACGAGCGCTCACCCTTTACTTTCTTCGTCATGGGTGTATATAAACAAATATATGTATATATGTTGTGCGGGATGGTAATCTGATTGATTTTCAGATAGGAACTCCTGTCCGGAAATTTACGCTTTGGACGCTGGAGAGCGTCGAAGTTAGAGAACGAACGATTGTGACAATTGGTTAACATTCGTTTTGGTGTCTTAATGTGAAATGTATGCAACCCTTTGGCCATGTATGTACTGGGATGCACGACCTGAGCATAACATTCCTGCACCTGCACATAATTCCTCCATAAAATTCTTGGTGTGCATCCTACGCAGTTACTTGCGTAGTTTCCAGTACAGTAACGTTTTTAACAGCAGTGCGACACGTATCAGTACACAGCTGTTGAAATGGCTGAAATGATCTCCAGCTCACTTTGATGTAAATGTGCGGTATTACCTCAACGTCACATATTCAAATCGATCGATTGGTAAAGGTGGACCGGTTCCAAGACCAGCACGGTCAACAGATCTGACACTTCTTGACTATTTTCTGTGGAGTTGTATGAAGAGTATGGCGCATGGCATTCCTGTAACGTCAGCTGCGGACTAATGGCTCAAGTCCACGGAGGGATTGAAAATCTTCAAAGACAGCCGCAGGCATTGGATCATATGCATGAGGTTCACCAACGCCGATATAGGTTCTGCAATCAC
The DNA here is from genome assembly GCA_030765045.1 of Tenodera sinensis. Lineage (NCBI taxonomy): Eukaryota > Metazoa > Arthropoda > Insecta > Mantodea > Mantidae > Tenodera > Tenodera sinensis. Next base: position 151,601,993 of record CM060964.1, read on the forward strand.
GTAGGAGGTACATAGTTGGAAGCCGCTTTGTAATGTACACAGCTCGATGTGTTTGTTCACGAAATGTGAACGCACACCCATCCTATACTTCGATGCGCCACAGCGTCCAAACCGTGCATTTCCTGGACAGGGGTTCCTGTTTGAAAACCAATCAGTTTGCCATCCCATACAACATACTAAGCGTTGTCGGTGTCTTTTGGGACATCCTGTACACAGGTGTAAATGAATAACACCGCACAAATTTTACTGGTGATAGACGGTTCATAGACAACCAATTTGAGATGGAAACCAATGGTCTACGACGTTATACGTATTCAAAGTATTTAGAGATTGTGACCAGTAAATCATAAACGGAAAGAAGTATGTCAATATTATCCACTGGAATCGAAATATTGCTTATTAGGAACTTAGTAAAGCCTGTGTGCCGTCTCTCTGAGGAAGCACTTCTAAATTGTAGCGTTACCAAAAGCGCTTAAATTGGAGACTTATCATGTGGCTGCGTGCCACTGCAATGAATAAAAGGTGGCAAGCGGCTACAGAAATACAGGACAGTTTTAAGATGTGTGCTTTGGCCACACGGTTATGACGACTGACTGGCGCTAATGAACCCTTGAAATGGAGTTCAAATCCGGAGATGGGTAAACTTTTTTCCCCCATTCTTTTCTATTTTGAGAGCAATGTTGTGTTTATGGTTTAAAATAGCAAAATACCACCATCATATACGATGCACATAATATTGTTTACTTCTAAAGCGCCTTCCACCCTTAGAAGACAGTACACGTTAAATGGAGCGCAGTGTTGCAACATGTACTAGTTGCGACACCAAGGTGGCCGGCCTGAGTCCTGTACTTAGTCCTTCAATTGCTGCTTAACTTAGGTATCCCTCCACGCCTTTGTCACTGTGTGGCATAAATTTACAAATGACTCGTCTGCATAAACAATTGATTTCCCGTGGTCCCTAAACATTTTTATGTCTTTTAGATATTTATGTCGTCGTCTGATGATATCGTCTCTTTATATTAATATGCACTTGTAACCCCTTCTTTCACATTCGAACCCCAAATCATGTAAGAACCGACTAAGAGTGGCCCTTGAGAAATTTGGTAGGGTCTCATCACTGTTGACCCGTGACAAAATTATATTCAGTGTGGGTGGAATATTTGCAAACAGTAAATAATGAACAATTCGCCGCACTTCAGTTTGCAGTATTCCACCATATTGCGTTAACCTAGCGTTTTTTTTATTTTGCCGCCCTTTTTGCTTTCTTTTTCGATGGCGTTCTTAGAGGTCTTTTCATTACTTCCTTTTTAGTCTTATGCACTACTGCTTCTGAAAACCCGATAGCCTTAGCTGTTTCTTTTACTGTCTTACACGCATTTTACTTGAAAAACAATCTAACACATTCATAATTATTTGGTGTTCCTTATTTCTTAATTTACCAATATATCGTCTCTTCCTAGCTTCCCCCTCCATAACTACAATATTTACGAAAATATAAAATAAATAACGCAATAACAGCTCACAGATTCCACACAGTTGCACACAGGACTTCTTTCGAACTAATGCTAGTGCTGCTCCTTATACTATCTTCTGGAGCAGGCCTGGCGCGAGAATACGCTGAATAGATTAATATCTTTTGTATGCTTTACTAGATAAAAGAAAGAAGTTACGGCCGTTTGGTTTATTTTAAAAACTTTCTCCAACCTTCCTCAACATTTGTGCTCGCTTGGTCCCCGATGTAAACTCAATAACAAAAAAGTTTCACACTGCGTAACTTTTGCACTGCACAGACATAAAATTTTCCGAAAACATTTAATTTAAAAAATTGTAACACTTAACTGAGTAAAAATAGAGAATTGAAAGTAGGCAGGTAGTAGCACTATGGTTTACTCTAGCTAAGAAAAAAATATAGACGTATTCTAGCAGTTTGTTAGTGCGTAATGAGTACAGAAACAGAAAATATCGGACTTCTATTGAAAAAACCGTTTTCTGATGAAATATGAGCCTATAGAAATGTATAATGACTCTAAAAAGGATATAACCTGATGGAGAAAAACATTCTGCGTAGGATAATGTGTTCAAACGTGAAATGTATAACAACTGAATGTTTATACCATGCTATTAGGAACTTGGCAACAGTGCGAGGTTAGAAAAGAACGATGCTAAAGCAACACGTATGCGCTAGATAGAGACAGATATATCCCATTTAACTCCATACTGTCATCTAAGAGTGGGACAAGGTATATTAAACAATTTATTTCCTGATTGTTTCTCACTCTCCAATTCTGTGCACCACAATTTGCAGATCCAAACATTTGTCTGACTATTCTTCTCTCGGAAGATCGCCAAGCCTTTGCATCGTTCATTATGGTACACCAAACCTCAGACCCATAGGTTACTACTTGCCTTATTAATGGTTTATAAACTTTCAGTTTAGTTCGGTTCCTGGTAGCATAGGACAAAAAGTGAAAGAGAAAGTGAATTATGTAATTTTAAAAACTTCGGGTTATAAACAGATGTGCGATATTCGAGACATCCTCAAAAGAAAACCATCTGTCACACCAAGAGACTTGACTCTCTCTGTGAAGCAGTTAACATCATTTAAATATGCCCCGATAACATCTTGTGACGTGGAGAGAAGTTTTTCACTTTACAAAGGTGCTTTGCGAGACAACAGATGATTGCCAGTTGAAAATTTGTCAAAGTGTTGGTTGTGAACTGCAATTTAGCAGTTAATACTAGCGGTGAGACCACTTCTGCTTCAACCTCTAAGGAATAAGTTAACTTTATTCATTATTTATACTAACTCGTCTTGTCTACTGCAAAGGGACATTAATTGTTTTAATTAAATAGTGCATATTTCTTGGCATATTTTCAAGTTTTTAAGAGCATATTTGCATCCATATTTCAGTGTTTTTTAGGACATGAACTTCCAAGCCCTATAAATAGCATTAAATAAATGTGTAATTATATATTAATATATAAATGATACAAATCGCAGATTAAATGCATAAATATATGAACAAAATTTAAATTATTATTTTTCGTTATTTTTGCAAATTTTTGGATTGACCGATAATGTACTACGTTTTTATCAAATATCCTATATTTCCACAAAATAATGTGGTAACCCTAGATCAGCCCAAAGCCTGGTTTGAGAGTGATGGAGATGATATGAAACAAGGGCAAAATGAATGAAAGGAAAGGCTTTTAGTGGAATTAATGGCAGGGGAAATTAAACAACCCACAGAAAACCTATCGAAAAGCCACATATGGTTCCCTGGGTTCAAAAGTGGGTTACCTCGGTGATAGACCAGCCATCTAACCACACGGCCACAATGCTGCGCAGTCAACACATCAGGAATAGTTAAAGTTACGAATAAAAGGTGTAGGAATTTGCAATATTCTTGAAGTAGCTGCCACACTGTAAAATTTCAACTTTCCTTGGAGGAGGAGTTTATCCATACTCATTCCAAATTACAGTATGGCCAGTGAATTCCCGACTGTGATGTTTCTGGAGACCTGCCAGTTCTTTAGTAGGAATTTCAAACAGTATATTTTAAGCATTTCACACATTTGTAGATTGCATCGCCACTTCAGAAATTTAAGTGGATAATATGTATATATGTGATCACAGAATATTAGAATATGGAGACAGTTATATCATTAATGACAAAACAACAAAATTGTATTATATTAATTGAAATTGGCTATTAAAGTTCTGTCATCATGTGGGTTGGTTTTTCTGCCATCCAATAAGCCAGCTTCTTTCAGAGAACATAGCAGCTTCTCATGAGTATGAAATTCCTTCCTCATATAATAAATATACACATGGTGCCTAATTGCATCCTTTTGAAATGCATCGAGGACTCCCTTGTGCTGTCTTAAAATCAACTGCGTACCTTTCCTTGGTCACACTTTTCACAGTGGTTTTTTTCCCCACTTTCAGTGCGTCACAAACTCTGTCACCTTGGTAAAAGCTAGAAGGGTTCCAACATTGTCCCGCTCCATCAAAAAGTGCTCATGAAGCTTGAATATAAGTTTGCGGCTTTGGTTCTTATAACAGCCGATTTTTTTTCAATTCGGACGAAGCAGTAGCTATGTTATTACAATAAACGATGATAACAACGCGAGAAACACTAACATCTGAATTTACACATGTACAAAATATCTGACAAACTTCACCTGCACCAACACCAAAGGAAATGAAACTACATGGTCCGTATAAAACGGAGTTGGCAATACAGTGCTAAATTTGGAAGTAACACCCAGCAGTGAGACTGCTGATTTGTGCTGGCGTAAAGTTTTAACATCAGGTGCACTAATCACTTTCAGGATTGCCAATAGTAAGAGTACTGACCATAATAGATGTGAAACTAATATTCGAACAGAATGGTGTTATAATGAAGATATTACATGAAAATAAATCAGAAACCTGGATTTCAGTGTCTTGAACTTAATATACATTGCATAGTTTCCATGGGCGTCACAAAGTGGGTCAAAGGGGGTCCGTGCCCCTCCCCCCCCTTGGAAGCTAATGAACTTAATGTGCAATTAATTGCTGACTATTAGACCATTATTTTAATTTTGATGTAAAGAAAAATTTTTATATAGCACAAATTAATATGGTTATCCACAACAAATACAATAACTTTTGACAACAAACAACAAAATAATGAATTAATATTGTTTGATTACAAACTTCCAACATGTGCCCCCCCCCTGTAAAAAAGTCTGCCGATGCGCATGATAGTTTCATTCTTAAGAATCCACTTTCTGAAACAGTTACTTAATGTTGGCATTGTTAACCTTCCCCCTCCTATTAAACGCAACTGCAAAATGTCAGGGCCAGAGATCCACTCGCCGTACTGTAGTCTTTCCCATTTGCATAATATTTGATTCTGGGTGCCACATTTCCATACCAAAAATTCAGTAAAAGCTATTACAGCCGATGTTAAAATTTAGCTATTTTGCTTTAAATTAAAAACCCAAGTCTGATCATTCTATATGAAAATCCAATTGCATGTCTTTTAGAATTAACAAGAGGGAAATTGCATTGTTCAGTTTAAAACAAGACACATGCACATGCAGACATACACAGACAGATAGACGGATGGACACACACAGACAAAGACACACACACAGACAAAGACACACACACAGACAAAGACACACACAGACAAAGACACACACACAAAGACACACACACACACAGACAAAGACACACACAGACAAAGACACACACAGACAAAGACACACACAGACAAAGACACACACAGACAAAGACACACACAGACAAAGACACACACAGACAAAGACACACACACAAAGACACACACACAAAGACACACACACACACACACAGACAGACAGACAGACACAGACACAGACACAGACAGAGACAGAGACACAGACAGACAGACAGACAGACACACAGACAGACAGACAGACAGACACACAGACAGACAGACACACAGACAGACAGACACACAGACAGACACACAGACAGACAGACACACAGACAGACAGACAGACACACAGACAGACAGACAGACACACAGACAGACAGACAGACACACAGACAGACAGACAGACACACAGACAGACACACACACAGACAGACAGACAGACACACAGACACACACACACAGACAGACAGACACACACACAGACAGACACACACACAGACAGACAGACACACACACAGACACACACACACACAGACAGACAGACACACACACACACACACACAGACACACAGACACACACACACACAGACACACACACACAGACAGACAGACACACACACAGACAGACACACACACAGACAGACAGAGAGAGACACACACGTCCAAACCAATTTTTCAGTACTAAAAAGAACACCAGCATAACATTTTGTTTAGTCTGTGACAGTCAATTAATCAGGATCTTTTAATGTAATTATTGGAAGTAAAATGTCTTGTGTACTCACGATTTTCACCTTTGTATGTTAAGAGAGCTCCAATTCTGGATGCGTCCTTAATTATTAACCATCGCTAGTTTGTTTGAAAATTCTCATCTTCTAAAGGATTCTTATTCTTAATTCTTTGATGACACAATCACTTTCCATTAAAAAATATTGTGTACTATATTATCCCAAAATAAAGACATTGCTTTAACCTTCAGTTAATGCCACCTGTGGCAACAATATTGGCTTGCGTTAAGAACTTGTAAGCAAGCAAGCGATCTCCCATGCCAGAGATGGAGTTCACCATATAGCAAATGCACCTCTTGCTTGCCATCATATCCCTGCTGCATTTTCTAAAAAAGCTCTCCTATCATGAGATGGACTAGAGACTAGTGGCCATTTTTCATATTTGTAATCACTGCAATCATAGCTTTTTAAACTAATGTTTTATGGAATTGGTTATGATTCTCAATATTGTGTAATATAGTGTTATCTCAATAGGTTTTAGTTTTCCGTGGATCTCGGGCGCACTTGAGCATCATTTCACCCATTTCATTCGTTCGCTATCTGATATATATGACATTATGTTGGAGGTCGTTAATTAAAAAAAATCAATAGGTTTTAGCAAAGCTGCCTGGGCCATCTCTGATTCCCTAGATTCCCCTGAATATACGTCCCTGCTATGAAAACAGTTCTTCTTTCACTAAACTTTAACTCACATTTGTCGCATTCTTCAGTGATTAATTTTCATAATTCTTCAAAGCTTTAATTGGATTAATATTTATGGCTTAGTAGGGTTTTGGATTCCAGTAAAGTTATACTTAAATCATTTACAAATTAATCTACAAACCTTTTCTTGTTAGGTACCGTATGTGTAACGCATAAACCTGATGATAACATTAATCAATATGTGTTTAAAATGCATAACTTTGCCATGTGGTTTTCTTGGGAGTTAAATAACGATCATCGTCTGTGTAAAGTTGTATGCCATAAATAAATTTCAACTAAAGTTGCAAGCAGTTATGTGTTATATGTTATATGTAGCAATCCTCTTCTTGTTTCAAACTACTGAGACACCATAGTTAGTCTCTACTAGTAAATAATATTTGATAATAAATATGAGAGGCATTCAGAAAGATATCTACCCCAGTATCTTATATTGCTACATCAAGCGTGATCTTGCACATGCAGGTTAGGACATGTTTTGACATATCACAGATCCAGTTACAACTCAGTCTGTGGTAAGTGCTGGTAATGAGTCCTGGCAATGAGAAGATGGAAAATGAAGTGGCATGTGGGTCCACAATGAACACATGGGATTAGGAACTTTGTTCTGTGATAAACTTCCTCACAAATCAATGGGAGAAGCCAAAAGAAATCTGCAAAAGGATAAATGCTGTATATGGTAATACTTCACTGTCTTACTACCAAGTAAAGTTTTGGTCCAAGCAATTTAAGATGATCTACATTCAGGTTGGCCAGTGGAAGCATCTTCAAAGGAAATGTGCCAAAAAATTGGAGGACATGATTTTACAAGATCATCATGTTAATGTCAGTATTACAGCTTATGAACAGGGTATTTCAGCTAGCACAGTTTTCAGCATCATCCATGCAATCTTGATGATATCAAATGTGAGTTCCCGATGGGTGTCACGAATGCTGGCACCTGAAGAGAAAGCATCCCACCACCAATTTAGTGAAGAGAGTTTAGACATACTTAGAGTAAACTCAGAAAACTTCTCAAGAATTGTTCCAGGGTCCATCATCATGGACCAGAGACCAAACAAGAGTTCCATGCAATGGAAACTCAAGAGGTCTCCTACCCCCAAGAAATGTTATAAGAGTTTTCTGGGACTCAGAAGGTGTTCTACTTTTGGAATTCATGCCACACAATACAACCGTTACTGGAAACATCCGTGCTTCCACAATAGTGGCTTTATGTGAGAATATCAAACAGAAATGCTGTCGAAAGTTGTGAGTTGGTTGTTCTACTGTTTCATGACAATGCACCAACAGACAAGTCTCACATATCTCGGGCTGCTATACAGGAGTGTGGCTTCATAGAGCTTAACCATCCACCCTACAGTCCAGACCTGGCTCCCAGTGACTGCTTTCTATTTAGAAACCTAAATTTCTGTGTGGGCAATAATTTCACAATGACAATGCAGTTAACGCAGCTGTAACAGGGTATTTGGACACCCAAGATGTTTCATTTTTTTCTGAGGGTATTCAATCACTGGAGGCAAAGTGGACTACACTACAAGGGGGACTACACTGTTAAATAATCAGGTGCGTTTCATCATCAGATTTAATTTTCGTGCTCAGGTAGATCATTTATTTAATGACCCTCTTAAATAAAGTGTGTAACTGATTAATAGGAAATAGCAACAAAGAATAATAATGGTAACAATAAGAAAGGAAGTAGTTAATGTTAATAATTGTACATGATAATAGTGGATCACCTTAAATATTTGTATAAAAATTCTTATTTAAAACTTATGCTAACTTTTGTGTAAGAATTGAAACTGGAAAATCGAAAGATTAACATTTTTGTAGACAGGAAATACTTAGTAACTCAGACAGGGTCAACTCCTAGCAAAGTCCAAGATGAGGTTTCTAAATTCAGGTGGTAGCAGATGGGTTAGATTTCTGGGAATTAGCTAGCCATTGTAGGTAGACGTGGGATTTAGATTTATTTAAAAAATAGTTCTGAGGAGGATATATGTAAATAGCAAACCAATAATATCATGTGAGGTGAGTGAACCAATAATGGCATAACTCGTTAAAGCATGGACCTGTGTGCAGGTGGTCTGTGGTTCAAATTCAGGAAGTTATCATCCTTCCTCACTGAGATTTTCTCCAGGTTTTCCTCAGTCCTCAAAACTGGCAAATGCAGGGGTTGGCAGGGGGGAGTACCCTAAAGTTATACTTATAACATTTCATTTTCCTTCCCTATAATCATTTCATTTCATGTAACAATGGAAGTATCTTCAAAGGAAATGTGCCAAAAACTGGAGGACATGATTTTGGAAGATCATGTTAAGGTCAGTGTTATAGCTTATGAACAGGGCATTTCAGCTGGCACAGTTTTCAACATCATCACATCTTATCCATACTAGTTGGAATATTTTTCTTTCTACCTTGCCTTTTTTTCTTTGTTCAAGATGTATGAAAACATTGGAAAGATATGCCAATAGATAAATAATAGTTATTAAAAGGTGTTGTTATTGTATTTGTCAGTTCTTTTGCTCCCTATTTTAGATATTCATTGATGATGCTGTTTTCACCAGAGGTTTGTTATTTTTGGGGTTTCTTATGGGTGGTGCCGTGGCCAAGCAGTTAAGAGCATTTGTCTACCACACAGGTGGCCTGGGTTCAATCCCAGGGACCCGCATGTGGTATTCATGGTGGACGAAGTGGTGTCGGGTGAGTTTTCTCCAGGTTCTCAAGTTTCCCCCGCCACTCATTCTACCAATTGCTCCATTATAACCTTTCCAATCATCCATTTCACCTACATTTCATACCATTGTCTCTCTCACTATCATACCTGGTACTTGACTGACCACCACCTGCTTCCAGATCTTCACTCTGTCCAGTCCATAGGTTCCTGTGCTCCCCGACAGGCATCTGACCCTAGGCACTGGCTTGTAAGTCCTAGGGTTTATTTATTATTTTTTTGTTGTAACGACTCTTTCAATTGCCAGGATCACATCAGTGTCGCCAGTGTGCCAGAATTTTGTCCTGCATGAGTTCTTTTACACGCCAGTAAATCTACTGACATGGAGCTGTTGTTTTCAACCACACTTAAAAACCATCAGACAGGGCCAGATTTGAACCCATGACCTTGGGATCAGTAGACCAGTGTCTAACCAACTGAGCCACCCAGACCGACATAATTAAGTTCTAGGAGGTGTAAGTCCTGCATAAGGGGAGGGTAATCAGGTAAAGAAGAGAAAGGGGGTTTCTTATGGTGTCATCCTCTTCTCAGCATAATTAGTCAAACTAATTATGTGTTATTTAATATAAAACTGAGAACTAAACTCTGTGGTGCATCAGGTTAATGCAGGACCAAGGCCTACTGTCCAACTGCTGCATCCCCCACTTCAGCCTGCAACAGGTGTCATTAGTGGGGTGCAGTACTGGAGGATAGGATGAGGTTAGTACTCTGAGTCCCTCCCAGAATTATTTAATATATAAAAGGGAGAAATGAAACAAATAAATAAATATTAAACACAGTGCTCTAGTATGTATATACTTACATGCACACCAGTACTGCTATTCATACTTAGAAAAAGAAAACGATTCAGACTATTGGTGCTGGTTTAAAAAAGGTTACCTTTTTCTTTCTTTCTTTCTTTTTTTTTTTTTTGAACCTTATATTTTTCACACAGTCATACACTAATTGATTATTTGCATAATCACAGAAGTGCTATCATCGTTTAGGCTTTGTGATGATAGAAATCGTGTTGTTTTTTAGAGCTGGAATTGCATCATGCACATTATTTACGCCTACTTCTTCATCACTGTGATCAGTATCATCAGATACAACCTGGAGAAGTGTGATCTTGCACAACTATGGTGTCAAGATGTGCACAGCAATAATGTGTTCCAAAGATATTGGTGCATTGCCCAACATGCCTACTCTTTTGTACTGTGACAGCAAAGATACAGTATACAGAAAGCATGCACAATATATCTTAACATAGCATATATATAGATATAAATGAATATATTCTCTTAAATATTAATGGGCAAGGTTCAGCCTAAAAATTGTAATGTATTATGTGCAATAAACATGAAAGTGAATAATATATAAGCGAGGTTCAACTGTATTTTTAATTTCTTTAACTGTCAAGTGGTCACACTAATTTTTGTAATATCAACAGCCATGTGGTAGACGGTCAAACAACCATCATATTCTTTAGATGAATGAAAAATACTACTATAATATGCTTTGTATTGACAAAGTTGTGCTTCATTTTTCTGTTTTATGCATATGCTGTAAAACTTTTTATTTATTTTTCTATATAAATAGTTATAAAACCTTGTAAAAGGATCCTGGTTTTTTATTTTACAACAAGTTCCTAACATACATGGTAATCTTGTACAACTAATCTGCTTTTACTACTCAGTAGATGTTTTATGTATTATGTTACTCTTACAGCACAGTCCATTACACTGTTATCTATTAGATATGATGATGATATTATGTAAAATAGAGTTTATTCGTCCTGTTCCTCCAACTGGTTCACAGTGTTATATGTCACACACTTTTACAAGCATTGGAAGAATAATTTTTGCATACAAACATCTTACAACAACTATATGTAATTATGGTAACATTCTATTTTTGACAACTACTCATCTTTTTGTTTGGAGGCTGTTCCAGTTGGAGGTTCTTCCAATCAATAAGGTGCCAAAATATTTTGAAATTATTTGAAAGCATCAAAATGTGGCACTTTGTAACAAAGTGAGCTTCATAAGTTATTGAGGCAACTGTTTCAGAAATATCCTTCTTGGTTTTATTAGATTTTCTGCTTTGGACTGAGACAATATTTGGGCATTGATACCAGCAATATTCATTAAAGTAAACCATACAGCCATTGTCCATCTCCTCATTACTGAAGCAACAGACTATTTGCTACATGTCTGGTTGAATATGTCAACCCCTCCCTTTGTTATGCTGTAGTCCATAATAATGTGTGGTTTGTTCGTTTCCTCATCAGTTGTGCCTTCACTGGGCACGATACTAAGCAGGAGGATATTTATTTCTTTTGGGTGTATGTGACACAATTGCCATACTTTTATGGTATCCAAACAATGAAGATCCAAGGCTCCTAGATTTCAGTAGGAATTCTGGAGGGTTTTGTCTTCAGCATTACAATCAAAGTGATGTGTTTCTGCAAAAGTGAAATTGCAATGGATAAGTGGTATATGTTATAAGAAGTAAAATCTGAATAGGACCCATTTAGAACTTTTGCCATTTGATGTACAACATCATATGGTTTATTTGACATCTTATAAGGTCCATCTGGTTGTGTTCCATGTTATAGCTTGACTGATGTTGTATGGAATGTTTTGACATTACAGATAGCAAGAACTTCAAGGCTTTCTCCACAGATTTATTTGGCATATATTCAATACATGGACATCTTCCTCTAAAAGGTGTCAGCAATTATCTCTAGTTACAAACCCTCCAAAATTGTAGCTCTCCATGCAATTACTGACAAATCTTTGAAAATGTGAATGACCTGACTGCTGCTAATAATCTTTCTTATGCCTTGTGTTCGTGTCAACTTATCATCAAATCTCTCACTTTTAAGGTGATATAAGAACCCTCTGTATGACATACAAGCTCTAAGAATCATCATACAAGTGCCATCTTAACTCCAAAGTTCTTTAACTTAGTAGAGTTGTTTCCATCATTCGAGATATTAAAAAGAAAAAGAAGATCAAACAAGAGTACACATTTCTTCCCTAGAAATTTCATTTACATCCATCCTAGAATAGTTATCTTGAGATATCAGGTTTCTAATGTGCAGGTCAGTATACTCCACAATTGGATGAATCACATCCTGGCTAGCAATCTTGTTGAAAACTGTTACTTCTTGTATAATAAATAATAATTTTGGTAGACCTCTTTTGCACCAGGAGGAACTTTCATTAGATTTTTTAGGGCATTTTCCTGCTTTGGCCATTAGACTTTTTGTAGCTCACTTAGATTTACCATTTTTACCTGTGAAAGGCCCACAACTAAGATCCAAAATGTCACCATCATCATATTCATGACCTGTTTTCCCCCAAAGGATCTGCTTTTATTTCTGATTCACTGTTTGATCACTAAATTGTATTTGCTCTTCTTCCCCATCAAACCAGTTAAATTTGGAAAACTCACTGTCATTAGAACTTTCATTTCCTTCTTTGCCAAACCCTTTTTTGGTTTTTGAAAATGGCCCTGAAAGAATAAACATAAGTAAAAATAATTGCTAAGGGAAGGTTTTAATCCATAAAAACTGCAGTGTAAATAATAATTGGCATAAAAAATATACTTACATTATTGTTGCATGGTTGACACTGACAACAAATAGAGTGCACACAAAAATAAGCTACAATTATCGCTTATGTGCAGTTGCTACAAATCCACCAATAATACTGGTGACAAAGTTTCAGCTTGAAGAGATGTGGAACCACCAGCAGTGTAACAATGAGTAATTTGAATTCAGAGCAAAATAATGAACTCTGGTTGAGTCAGTCGAGCAGTGCAACCACTTGAGGGTTCAGTGAATTATTATCTCATTGTTAGTTAATGGGCATTAAAATAATCCAGAATATCACAGTTCAATCCTTAGCCCTTATGTACGTGTACATAATTTTGTAACATATACAGACACAAGGGGTATTTGTACCCCAATTTGCAAAAAAGATTTTTTCCATCAAACTACTTAGGAAACTTGAATGTGGTTATATATCACAACATGAGTGTATTTTGAACAATATTTAATGTTTTTGTTTTTATCTGACGTGGTAACTCAATGAAAATTATGCATTTAGGAATATCAATGTTACATTTTCAAAAAGTAAATCTTAGTTGTAAATACATATCTTTTAAATATGCCCTTTGCTGTATATTGTCATAAACCTTCTTAAATAAAGCCCTAGACTAGGGGAATAGCGTCAGATGGTAGAGCATTGTTCAGTACCAGGAATGTTGAAAAGGCTACATTATCTCAAAAGTCAAAGGAGTCATGTAATAAGACTCTAAAAATCATACAAAAAATTTCCAAAGAAAAGTTCTTGCATTTCAAATACAAGTGTTTCTCATGGGTGGTTAGGATCACAAAGTAAACAAAAAAAATTAAAGTTAGTGGAGTCCCCAGAATACATAAAATTGAGTATGACAGAATTCAGAGTTTAATGACAGCACATGCACAACACCCACATAACACTTTTTGCTGAGTCATGGTGCAGTCTAGAAGTTCACTAGCTTTCCAAATGAAAGTTTTCAGTGGTCACCAACATTTTACACTGACAGATGATACAGTTCTAAATTTTCCTTGATAAGGAGGGTCAACTAGACTTGCTGACCTCCTGATGCTCCAACCTGTGGTGTGGGGGACCATTCCCCACACCCGAAGACTAAGGTGACCACTTGGCAACATTGACCATTAGCTTCAGCCATACCTTGAACATGGCAACACTGGCCATGGGTAGGGTGTACTGCTGCATCAGCTGCTGATGGATAAATCTCACACTCGGCTACAATCTGGGGCTCCAAATACTGACAATTAAGTACATGTGATCTAAAACAGGTTGTACCACAGTATCAGAGATGAAGTGAATAATAAACAAGCCTCCATAAAAACATACAAATTTGACACAAACAATTCCAAGCAAACAGTAAAGTGAAAACATCTGTAACAGGTATCAAAAACCAAATATACACTGTTTCTTATTTGCAATTTTAAACTGACATCAGTATACAAAATAACAGTACAAAAATAATGTGCACAGCTTAGCCATAAACAAAATGTGTGTGGCCAAATCTATTAAGTGAATTACACAACTCTATGGGGTACCCCTTCAGCAAAATACTATATTTAAATTGAAAGCAAAACATTACAAAAGTGCTTTACTACTTAACCATAAGAGGTAACATACAAGGTCAAATTTCTGAATAAACACAATATAATGAGACTAGTCATTGGCAGAACTGCTATAATGTACCTTTCAATGGAATACTTTTTTTCTTATAACAAACAACATCTAATTAACTTTATACATGCAATCACTAATATCAGTTAATTACAACATAGCAAGCAAAAACCATTCATAAATCGTGCAAAATCAAGATGCACTTAACCCACAAACTACTTGCATAATCACACTAAAACTAATCAGTATAACTTGAAAAGTACACAAAACTTTCCTTAAAATGAGCTCATCAACTCTCAATGCAGAAAATGCAACTGTACATAAACAATCATCTAGAGAGCTCTCAACTTTATCACTTCCATCCAACATAAGTATATCAAAAGTAACTCCTAAATCTGTAACATTAGTAAAACAACTCTTCAGTAAAATAATACAACACATCATAAATGTTGAAAGAATAATAGTCAATACGACACATCATACATGAGCATGTTCCACACATTCACATTCATACAAAGGGGTTATAATGTTATTGCTTTAATTATTAGCAGAGCCATAAATGATAAACAGAATATATGTGCCAAATAAACATTCACTTACCTTTATACTGAAAATCAATGTGTCATTTGTTTACCTACTTAAATGCACATCCACTTGCCAAACACATAGGACAACATCAATAGGAAATCACACTTCCTATCCAAAATCCAGTAACGCTTCATATAATTCATTATGCTAGGCCCCTCAGAAAAAATAACTCATAATACAGCACACATTAGCATTTCCTAAGAAGCATAATAATATAGCTACCAAACTTCAACCTAATCTCAAAATCAATATGCTTTACCACAATTCACTCAACCAAAATAGTAAATTTTAGCAGAAGTTCAGCATAAGCTTCCAAAATAAGATGATTTACATAATTTATACAGTTGATAAAAGTGAAATGAATAGTGACAACCTAGTGAGGTATGATTAATAAACTTTCAAAATACTGAAAAGAGCAAGACAAAACCACTAAAAATTGTGACCAAATTGTATTAACAGGTAGGAACATAAGCCAAACACAAACATTCTGTCCGCAGAATTATCACACTACCCTCATGCAGTATCATGATGCTGTTAAGAAAGGGAAAAAAATTGTTACAACACACTCATACATAATTCAACCATTAATCCACAGAAGATCTGTCTGCCGCACTATGCTGGGCACGCCATGGCAACTGCAATTATTAGGTTTCACTGTGAAGTACGTCTCAAACAGTAAACACCTCCCTATGACTAAAAGTTCACCACATAAATCACTACATTTCAGCAGGCACATATAGCAACCCTGCCAAAACTTCATGTTTCAACACTAATGCATTCAAGGCTACATTTCAGCACTTCCTTGAAGCAAAAACATCTCAAAATACAAATATTAGCCCTTGGGACTCATTTCAGCATTAACCAAGGCAACCTCATATACACTTACAACAATCAAGAAAGAAATAGGCATACAGCAGCACAAAATACCTGGAAAGGTGAAATGAAATTAAGCACAATTTATTTAAATTTAGAAGCATTATTAAACCAACTCATGTCCAAAATGCACATGATGGTTAAAATCCAATTTTATCACATTTATTATCCAGAAATGTTATTAAATACTGCCTGAAATAAAAGCAACTCATTAACACATCATAACCTCACTATACTAGTAATAAAAAAATAACTATCTATCAAAACAAAATCACAATAGTAGCATAGATCTTTTGAAATACTGCATGATTATTTGCACTAAAATAAATGACCTAGGGTTCACTAAAACAAATAGTTTAACCAATAAAATGTGAAAACTTTAGAGCTTCCAAATTGTAAAATAAAGGGATTACAATCATGAACCAATACAAAAATGGTAGTTTGACAGAGTAGTGTATACCAAAAGTCATTTGTTGTTGTAGTGTTTAACGCCTGCTTTTACTACTACGGCACCACAGGCGGTGACACTGATGATACATGAAGATGGAGCACCGGTGGAATGAGATGGCGGGGGAAACCGGAGCACCCGGAGAAAACCCGCCCTGACGCCGCTTCGTCCACCACGAATACCACATCGGATCCCTGGGATCGAACCCGGGCCGCCTAGGTGGTAGGTGAGCGCGCTAACCGCTCGGCCACGGCGCCGCCCAAAAGTCATTTGCAAGACATTATAATCTATATGGGCCTACAGGATCATGGTATGAGTTAATCCTTGATACATGGACACTTTGATTCTTAGTATGGGGTGCATGAGGACGACCAACAATGTAAGTAACCGGCGTAATTTGTTTGAAGATTTCAAATGGGCCAAACTATCAATGCAAAAGCTTTGTACATTTCCCTTTCTTCCTGATAGGAGGGAAAATTTTTACCAGCTGGCCAACATTATACTGTGTGTGTCTGTGTTTAGCATCAAAGCTAGTTTTCTGTTGGGCCTGTTGACGTGTAATGTTAGCAATAGCAACTTCTTGTGCTTTCTGTAGGTCCTGTAGGGTTTGTTTCACAAAAAGATCATTTGTTGTGGCTTGTAATTCAACTTGATTTGGCAACAAGGGTTCATGACCATATATAAGAAAGAATGGAGAGTACCTAGTTGAAGCCTGAACACTAGAATTGTATGAGAAAACAATATATGGCAAGCTAGTGTCCCAGTTCTTTTGATTACTGTCAACGAAATGACTAAGCATGTTCAGCAGAGTTTGATTAAGTTGTTCCGTGAGACCATTGCATGCTGGATGGTAGACACTAGTGAAATTTGGTGAAACTGACAGGGATTTCAGAAGTTCTTGAGTCACATTACTGAGGAAGACTGAGCCTCGATCCAATAACAACAGGGCTCCATGTCTGCAAATTATGTTGGTAAAATAAATTTAGCAACCTGTGGAATAGTGGCTGAAGAGAGAGGGGCAGCCTCGACCCAGCGAGAAACATATTCTGTGGCAACTATGATAGTCTGTGTCCTGAATTGGAGAGTGGAAAAAGTCCTAGTAAATCTATTCCCCAACGTTCTCCAATAGACGTGACTGGGATTGGTTGCAAAAGACCAGCTGATTTGTGGGGCTTTTTCTAGTTTGACAACTGGGGCATGTACATACAAAATGTTCAATGTCTTTTTTCATTCCTATCCAATAATATCTGGTATGAATTTTGGCAAAACCCAAATGACCAGAAAGTGGGTCATCATGACAGGCTGATAAAATTTCATGTTTGAGGGTCTCTGGAATGACTAATAGATGAAGGGGACCACTAGAGCCAGTATTTTTCCTATAGAGCACTCCTCACTTAGGCATGTAGGTTGAGGCTTGTCTTTGAATTTTAGTAGGAGCAGAATTTGGGTCTTTCAGTGCAGTGGTAATGGGGAGTAATTCTGGATCTTGATTTTGTTTATCAGCTGCTTCTACTGGGGATAATAACCATGTAGGGAGTTCACGAAGTTATTCTAATTCATTTTCCTGAGGTTGCAAAACAGGGAACCTTGACAAAGTGTCTGCATCATTGTGTTTCTTGCCAGATTTATAACAAACAGTATAGTCAAATTCCTGTAATTTCAAGCTCCAGCTTGCCAAACAACCAGTTAAATCTTTCAAATTATTTGAATAGCAAAGAGAGTGATGATCTGATACAATATGAACCTTAAAGCCAAATACAAAAGTAGGAAAATGGGTGAGTCCGAACAAAATAGCAAGAAGTTCTAGTTCAGGAACACTATAATTTTGCTCACATTTAGAAAGTGTTCGGGAAGCATATCCAACTGGTTTCAACTGATTATCAACCTTTGGGTATAGCACACAGACAACTCCTAGTCGACTAGCATCTGTATGTAATTCTGTGTATGCACCAGGGGTGTAATGAGCTAAAACAAGTGCCGATACAAGGGAATCTTTCAAAATTTGGAAAGCAGGTTTTTGTTCTGTGCCCCAAATAAAGGGCTGATTCTTCCTGGCAAGCTGAGTAAGGGGCTGAGCAAAACAGACATAGTCCTTAATAAACCTGCGATAGAAATTAAACAGTCCCAAAACCTTTCTAACATCCCTAATATTCTTTGGCTGGGGCAAATTTTGAATACAAACTACCTTATCTGAACCCAGAGAAATTCCATCTTTTGATACTTTGAAACCCAACGATTTAATTCTTTCCATGGCAAAAAAACATTTCTGAGGTTTGAGTTTAAAATTATGAAGGTCCAGGCATTGAAAAACAGCTTCTAAATTCTCCAATAACTCATCAAACGTCTTGGCAAAAACATCATCCAAATAAGCTATCGCTTTCTTGTATTTAAGGTCACCTAAATTCTCAGCCACATAGCTAAAGGACCTAGGGGCATTGGATAAGCCAAATGAAAGGCATTTAAATTCGTATTGTCCTTGAAAAATGACAAACGAAGAGTACTTCTTACTGTCTTCTGCAATAGGGACTTGAAAATATGCCAATAACAAATCTAGCGAAAAGAACCATTTAGCATCTCCCAAATATGTAAGCAAATCATCAATAAGTGGTAAGGAGAATGAAGAGTTCTCTATGACTGCATTTAATTTTCTATTATCTACACAGAATCTCATGGAACCATCTTTCTTTTTCATCAACACAACGGGAGAAGCCCAAGGGGATCGAGATTCTCTGATGATCCCAGCATCTTTCATTTCCTAAACTTGTTGTGAGATAATTTCTTTTTGGTTTAGTGGTACTCTGTATGGGCGTTGTTTGATAGGTTTGGGAGTGGTAACTTTAATTTCAAATTCTGCCACATCTGTGTTACCTAATTCCTGAAATGATGTGGAAAAAATGTGGGAATATTTCCAAAGTAATGAGTGTAATTGTGTTTTCTGAGTTTCTGACAACTTATTATTGACATTAAAAGCGAATTTACGGGTTTTCAATGATGTCACATCTGGGGTAGCAATATCATAGCCCTTAGCCAAAACTGTATGTGAAAACAAAGTTTGGGGTACCGCAGTATGATTATGTACTGGGATAACTTCTGAGTCTAAGGGGCACAACAAAGGTGGCAGAGATTTTTTTCTTTTGCATAATACTTATAGAAGGTTCAAGCAAAACATCATTGGTAACATGAGACATGGGTTGAACTGTCATGAAAGAGGTAGGTAATGGGAGGAGTTTCACATCATTAACTACAGCAAATTCAACACCTTCTAAGGGAGTATCATCAATATCTAACACTGGGTTCACTGCAATATCTTGAAAAGGACCTGTAATGCATGGCTGAAATGGCAAAGTACACTTAGTGCCCTCTGACGTAATTTCTATCACTTTGGTTTTGTAGTTAATAATTACACCATTGTCATTTAAAAAGTCATTTCCTAAAATAAAATCATGTGCCAAAGCTTTTACTACCAAAACATTTTCCTGAAGATGAATACTATTAATTACAATATTAATTACAATGTCACATTAGTATGATAGGGTGCATCTAACAATTTGTTTCCAGCAGTTCAAAGTAGTACATCAGTAGGTCACAATTTAGAAACATGAATGACATGGGTAGCATTAAGGATGCTAACTGCACTTCCTGTATCAAGCAAAATATTAATATTGTTTACTGACCCTTGAATCTGTAAGATCTGACCTGATAAAGCAGTAATATCCTGAATAGCTGAGGCCGTGTTCTGCTGAGATGGTTCTGTAGGTGCCCCAGTAACCGACGTCGGTCTGGGTGGCTCAGTTGGCTAGACGCTGGCCTACTGATCCCAAGGTCGCGGGTTCAAACCCGACCCAGGTCGATGGTTTTTAAGTGTGCTTAAAAACGACAGCTCCATGTCAGTAGATTTATTGGCATGTAAAAGAACTCCTGCGGGACAAAATTCCGGCACACCGGCGACGCTGATGTGATCCTGGCAATTGACAGCGTTGTTAAACAACAAAATAGTTTTTTTTTAGTCAGTAACCGACAGTCTTGTGGTCAAGTGTAATCCCCTGAGGCCTGGCACCAGTTGTTCTTTGGCTGAGAAGCCCTATAATAGCAAGACCGAGCAACATGGCCTTGCTTAGTACATCTATAGCAAGTAACATTTGGGTCAGTTCTGTATCTGTTAGCAGTCTGTCTTGGTGGCTGAGAGGGTTGAAATGGAGGTACAGATGTCACTGGTGGTGGCTGAAACTGGTTGAACTGTGTACATAACTGTTCGACTCTGTTAGTAAGTTCTACAATTGGATCAACAGCAGGTGAGTTTGTAGCCATGGGCATCGATACAGTAGGGGGTGTGATAGCTGGATGTGGGGGAACAACTGATTGTGATTGGGCAAGCACCAAATTTTGTCTTTGCTGAATATAGAATTGTGCCTTATCTACTCTTTTAATAACTTCTAACACATCTTCAATTGTCTGGGGGTTAAGTGGTGCTCGGGCTTCTGCATATCGTGGTTTAAGACCTTTTAACAAATGTTTAACCTGTTCTAGGTGTGGCATTGCTGGATTGACATGGTCACAAAGCAACAAGACATCATAAACATAAACTGTCATTGATTCTGTATCTAACTGCAACCGATGGTGAAGTTTCATTTCCAATAAATCAATAGAATTTGTAAATTCAAAGGCCTTTAGAAAACAAGTGGTCAAAAAGATCCAATCATACTGTGGATGCCTGTGCCAAAAGGTTTGAAACCACAACACAGCGGTATCTTTTAAGTAGCAAGGAAAAAACTGTAGCTTCATATCAACAGTCCATCCATTTGCAGAAGCAACCATCTCAAAATTTTTAAGAAACTCAACTGCTGGCAATGAAGAGGTATTACTGAAATATGATGGTTCAATTGCAGGCCGAAAAATGGCATTTTGTGTTACTGGGAGAACTGAACTACCCTGTACTGAGGTAGGCAACATTTGTGTCTGGTGAATCGCACTTTCACTAGAAGTAGAATGTTCAGAGGTAGATTGTTCATCATGTTCTACAATGGGTTCAATTGGTAAGTTAGAATTTTGTCTATTGCGGCGCCAAGACATGATGACGGATAAAATGACCAAGACATTTTGTATTTAATAGAAAAGAAGGAATTCTATACCCAACGCCACCTAGCACGACTTGATAATGGATTTACAAAAATCTTACTAATAAGATTAATATTTCAAAACAAGGGAACAACACATTAAAATAGCCTGTAGGGACATCTTATACAGAAACTACCAAATGACATAAAAAAATACAAAAAAATTAGCAAAATTGAAGCCAGAACTAGCAACTGAATCCACCGATTGTTAGGGGTACAAATAAGTTCCACCTGCTGGAACTGACCGCCAAAGTTGAGGAACTAGATCAACTCAACACTTAAGAACCATTACATATATCATATTTCAAAAAAAGCTTCACTGTACACTATACAAAGTGCACACGTTAAAATAGGTCTATTAATTATAAATGTTCTATATGTACTCTCAGACAACTTCTCTCGTCGTTTAAAGCAGAAATTAGCAAATGGATTAAAAAAGTACATAAAAAAAATTATCAAAGTTGAGGTCAGACTAACAACTGAATCCAAAGATTGTTAGGGGCATAGGGGAGGTTCCACCTACTGAAACGGCGGCACTGTGGCCGAGCAGTTAGTGCGCTCGCCTACCACCTAGGCAGCCCGGGTTCGATCCCAGGGACCCGCATGTGGTATTCGTGGTGGACAAAGCGGCGTCAGGGCGGCTTTTCTCCGGGTGCTCCAGTTTCCCCCGTCATTTCATTCCACCGGTGCTCCATCTTTATTCCATGTGTCATCAGTGTCACCACCTGCGGTGCCGTAGTAGTAAAAGCGGGCATTAAACACTACAACAACAACACCTACTGAAACCAAACACTAGAATTTAACACATTATTGTTAATAGTGACCACAAAATACTCTTAGCAATTCCTAGAGAGGTAATCAACTCTTTGCCATAAAACAATATACATAAGTATCAACTTGGAAATTCATTCGTTCAAGTCACACTCTAGGAAAGAAAACATTTGGTTACTTTAAAACATCACTTATAGCACTTAACTTATGATTTGGTTCACTCAACTCATTTAACACATGAATCAAAAGAGGGGTGAGGGTAGAAAAGAAATTTCTTATTATGCCACATGTTTGGAATTAAGTTTGGAATTTCACAAGAATATAGATACAGTCAATAACTAAAGAACACTTCAAAAATTTGAGGACTTTAAGTTAACTGCAGAACTTTAACATTGAGCAAAAAGGGACAAAACTTTAGTTAAAACATCACGTGGCCACACGTTCAACTTTATAATTCATACATTGCACACAAAAAAAATATGTTGCAAACTTTAAAATTTCCAAACTAGATACAAAGCGCCAAAAAGAAGCCTTTTAAGCTGTGAATTTTGATCTAGTATTTGTTATAGCAACTATCCCTATAACTAACTTCACTACCATCTTGTATTTTCCAAGTACACAAAACGTTGCATTAAAATCCAAATCATCCACACGATAAATGCAAATATTATAAGCAATCAATATGATAAACCAAATATTATAGCCGAAAATACTTTCCAAAGGTTTCTACATGGCAAAGGAACTTCAAAAATTTGAATATTGAACCGTTACATACAACCATGTAGCGTCACATATTTCCGAGCAAAATACATTTTTGAACTTCAAAGTTTTACATCTTATTGTTTATTGTTTATTAGCCCATAGACAATTATACAAATTGTTTCGAGCATCATCAAACTACAAATACAACAAAACAAAAATTACAAAAAGACTTAAGATAATCATATTCTATGAAATACCACTAAGTAGAGTCATATACAGCATATTTACAATTCCTCTATACAGTATAAACATTTTCCTATAAGATATTTCCTTAGTTCTTTTTTAAAACTTTCTCCTTGCTTAGCTTTAATAGTATGTGGCAATTTGTTATATAGTTTGACACCACTTATATATGGATCAGATTCACTTGTTCTTTTATTAACATTAATTCTATGTATATTATTCATACCTCGTGTATTGTAACTATAATATTGATTATTACTACTAATAATATGTATATTTTTACTTACAATATGTATTATTACTTTATATACATATAATGAAATAATAGTGAACAAGTTATTATTTTTAAAAATACTGCGGCACGAAGTCCTGTTATTAAGTTTATACACTGTTCTTATACAATTCTTGTGCAATATTAACAACCTATTTAAATTTTGTTTACTAACATTTCCCCAAACCTCGATCCCATATTGAAAGTTATGATGTATTACCCCAAAATATACAATTTTTAGAACCTCAGTATTGAGGTATTTGGAAAGCCTCCTTAGTAGATATAAGCCTGAGCTTACTCTACCACAGATTAAGTCTATATGAGGTGCAAATGACAAATTTTTATCTAACATTAGTCCTAAAAATTTAATTTTCTGTACGTGTTCGAGAATTGTGTTTTGTACATTTATAGTTACAGAGTTATTAGTGTTTTGATTAGAATACTGAAAGTGGAGTAATTTTGTCTTTCCTATATTCATGTTTAAGTTATTATCCTTGAAATATTTCTGTATCTCACTTAATGAGTCCATCATTGAATATTCCAAAGCATTTAGGGATTTATTCCAGTATAGAAGTGTGGTATCATCAGCATAAGAAATATTTTTACAATTCTCAAACTGGGGGAGGTCATTTATATACAATAAAAACAATAGAGGACTCAAAACTGAACCTTGTGGTACACCAAACCTAACAGTATGGTATGCAGATGAAAAACTTTTCATTGAACCATTGACTTTGTGTGTAACTACTGTGCACTGCTTACGATTCGTTAAGTAAGATGTTATTATTTTGTGCATTTTCCCCCTTATCCCATAATTTTCTAATTTGTCCAATAATACTTTTATTGATACACTATCAAATGCCTTAGTAAGGTCGAGAAACAGTGCTACAGAATGATTGTTTTTATCTAATTGAGTGTATACGTTATGTAGAAGTTCAACAATTGCAGTGCTTGTAGAGTAATTCTTCCTAAACCCGTGTTGTGTTTCTACTAGAACGTCATATTTATTTAGGAAGGTGACCAGTCTTGTATTTAGAACTTTTTCGAAAATCTTGCTAAAAACAGAAGTAAGAGTTATGGGTCTATAGTTTTCTACATGTCTTTCATCTCCCTTTTTAAAAACTGGTCTTATTATACTATTCTTTAAGCATTCTGGGAAAATGTTTTGTTCAATTGATGTATTTATTAGATGAGTTATTATATTACCCAGTTCATTTTTACAATACTTTATAACCCTAGTGGAGATGCCATCCCATCCATATGAATTTTGATTTTTCAGTTCCCTAATTATTTTATTAATCTCAATGTCAGTAGTGGGGGTAAGATAAATAGAATTTTGAACGGTGGATTTTTGTTTAGAGTTGCCTGGTATATTTTGTGATGGGTTAATCACATTGGTAAAATAATGATTAAAGAAATTACATATATCTTTAGGATTAGACATCATTAATCCATTTATTTGCAAAGAGATATTATCTTCATTTTTTACTTTTCTTTGGTTATTTATTATGTTCCATGCAGTTTTAGTTTTGTTTGTTGACTGACTAATTATAGTTCCGTATGTTAGCGATAACTGTCTAGCTAGGGCCTTGGTATATTGCTTTTTCAAAGTTTTGTAGGATTCGTTATATGTTTCAAATTTTGTCATTTGATAAAATTCATACATGGATTTCATCCTCTCTCTCAGATTTTTTATTTCATTATTCATTTTCACTTTTTGTTTAGCTTTAGTAAAAATCAAAGTTAATAAACCAGAACCGCACAACTAGAATACACAAGAAATAATGGTGGTAATTTTAAGATTTTAACGTAAACCAGTGATGGAAGAAAAAAGAATTCAAGGACGTAACGGCCAAAATGCTTTACAACTGAAAACTTGATGAAAAATTACACATTTTAACCGGGATTTCATCTATAAACTCACTTTATAAAGAAGATTAAAATTTAGGAGGAGTCAAAAATTTAGACTAAAGGGGTCAAGCTACCAAGCACCAAAGGATTTTACTACACACGCATGTGGTTGCCAAAAAACTACTTCATATTTTTTTACGCTTTTTGGAATAAAAGCCTAGACTAGGGAAATAGCTTCAGACGGTAGAGCATTGTTTGGTACCAGGAATGTTGAAAAGGCTACATTACCTCAAAAGTCAAATATGGGAGGATTCTAACACAAAGGAGTTATTTAATAAGACTCTAAAAACCATACAATTACGTAGTTAAAATTATGATTACAAGAGTACCTGTTTATGACATGGTGACTGGAGAGAGAGATATACTGTTCTGTGCTCCCGACTCCGTAGAAAGCTCACAGTAGAAGAAGGAACAAAAAGCCACGCTATCACACTGTCTCTCTTACTCCCACTCCCCTTATTGGCCTTGGACAACCTATTGCCACCTTTGGCATATCAAAACCTTTCTCTACGGGGTCAGAGAGAGTAGAACACCACTATATACAGGTAATTTTTAAATGGTGCTGTAATACATTAAACATGTATTTTTGAAAGAAAAAAACTAATATTGCAAATTGTCCTTTTCTAATTATCAGAATCATTGCCAACATGTTCTTCACAAACAGAATACAGATGTCCTTTACAAATCAATTTGTAGCACTTCTTACATGTAGTTTTGGTTTTCTGGTCCTTTTTATGGGAACACACCTCACATCTCCCAGAAGACAATGGGAGAACCCTATGATGCCCATCATTGCTGGGAATAATGTCAACACCAGTACCATCCAATGTCCACTAATCCTTAGCATTTAGATGACCTGATCTCATAACTCCAATGAAGTAAAGAACTCCAAGCAGAACTTTTATTTTAGCAGAATTGCATCGTTTTCTATTAAATGTTTGTTGAATGGATGAGATGTGTGTTTGGTAGTGCAATTCACTATTTCTCTGATAATGTCAGGATTTATTAAGTAAACTCAAATTTTTAGAGCTCATTTTGCTTCACAAACTGAAACTTTACAGCCTGGCGTATAACTTATAATATTGCATGATCTTGTCCTAAGATTCCTTCTAGATGCAGACTTTTTCCACAAGGTACCATCCTTTCTTTTGGCATATCCCTGAGATGATGACAGTGCATCCTCTTCATTATCATCACTAGATCCCGGATTTATATGCAGTATAAAGTATGCATATATGCTTGCATCTATGCACTATAAACCTGCTAAATATGCTCTAAAAACTTCAAAATATGCACAAAGAATAAAATACATTATTTTAACTTTTTCACATTTATTAATCGTGATGACTTAATCAAATTGTAAGTTTATTCTTAAACCAAATCATTAAAATTTTTTATTATTTATTACTTTACTCTCTCAATCTATTTTTCATACAAATTAAGTACCTAAATTAAATATTTCAACTTTCAGATATTAATTTTGATGGAATAATAAAACGGTAAATTTATTCTTTATCTCAGACCTCAACAAAATTTTTACTGTCTCAGTGTATTTCAGCATTCACTGTTTCTATTGCAATAAACAATTACATTTTTTTCAGTTTTCTGGAAGAAATGATTTCCTTCTGTCACTTAAAATGTTTTTATATGAAGAGAAAGATCTCTACTTTACACGAAGTCACTAGATAGTAACAAAACGAGGCTATGTCACTTTCAGAATAAGCATTGCTGCTTTTCAGATTATCCTTGTAGCACCTTATTCACATCCCGGAAAAACATTAAACTTGGATTCCTTGCTTCAATTTTCTCAATTTTGTTACGAAGAGACTTTCCTATTTCTCTTGGAATGTCTCTGGCCCTGGCAACAGCCATTTCGTATATCTGCAGTGCAGAAGATAGAGGCATCCCTTTTTCTTCCAAACATTTGATTGTGGCTGGGAGTTCACTAAAATAGACCTTAACAAACCCTAATTCGCTCTGAACTCTTCTCATTGCAGCAGGGATACTTGTTGCTTCATGTTTGCCCATCATGTCGAGCACCTTTTTCACATCTTCTAAATGGTCACTGTAATAGAGCTGCTTCTATTTATGTACCCCATCTCAAGAGGGTTGGCTCTGGAGGTAAACGAATAACTTGCATTATATTAGTCAATAACTTTACTCTTGATGGCACTTTAACAAACACTTTTTTTGCAGAGGAAATTAAGGCATTTACTTCTGGAAAATTCGCTCGAATTTCCTCTGCCAACCATGAAGAGCATGCGCTAAGCAAGTCATATGAGCTGCTTTAGGATAAAATCCCTGCAAAGCTTTAGCAGCCTGAATCATGTATGCTGCTGCATCTGTAACGATCACCAAGAGTTTTTCCTCATTTTCCTTAGTAGGCCACAAAACACGTAACACTTTACGAACAACCCAAGCAATCGTTGAATGGTTTGTTTCTTCCAGAACCCTGGATACAATGAGATGAGGTGTTCCTGGTTCAGATTCCATCAGTTTTCCCACGACGACGTTGGCAATAAATCTCCCACATGAGTCGATTTTTCATCTACAGACAGCCCCAAGTTTGAATCGCCGATATCCTCTCTTATTTCTTGTATTACCTGAAAAGAATTATTTTCTTGAAAATTAGTTAAGATCAGTGGTGTAATTTGGAGTACCACATTTTGGAGGATCAAATTTAAGAGAATGCACTAGTGACATTGCTGTTTTCTAAACAATCCATCCAATCTAGCTTAAATTTTAATTTCATGTCCATATTAGACATTATATTATGAATTTCAGTCCAATGTCTTCATTAATTTTCAAGTTATTCATTTTCAAAGTACAATTTTAATATTATAGTCAAAATGTCCCACACGATGCAATTTCCAAAAAAAATAAGTACATAAATAAATAAGTAAATGAAATAAAATATATTTTAAAATAAGTAATGTTGCTTCTATGTTAAACTACAATTTTGTCATATAATTATTTTCTGCTATTTTTAGTTTAAGAGAAAAAATCTTGAAATTCTATATTTGCTTTTCTTCAGTTTTTCAACGCATTGTTATCTTTAAAAATTAACAACTTTATAACCACTTAGTACAGAGAAAAATTATGACAGTGCTATTTATTTGGGTCTTTAAAACTAGCATAAAAATTTTCAAAATGGGTGGATGAAAATAACATTGTGTGAAACATTTTGAATACGCAGAAATGCTGAAAAAAGCAGTGCCTTAAAATTGTGTTTTAAAACCATAAAAAGCTTGCAGCCAAGTGCGCAAGGTCATTTGATAACAGTCGTTACGATCCTGAAACATCCGCTAGGTCAAAAATAAAGTTGGATTCCAAAGCTATTAAAAATGAAGAGCTATTAAAAATGAAGAATTTTGTAGGAACGTAACATTTTTTGAGACTTTGGGCAATTTACATCGGTGCATTCCCTTAAAGCTTTTATCATAAACTAAACTAAATCAAACTTAGTGGCGCTACAGGCCATACATGATTTTGTTTCCATTTTAAAATAATTTTGTGTGATACACTTATGTTTTAAATAATGGACACATTTTTATAGAACTCAAAATATTGGGGTGGGGGGAGAGTCGATAGTTGACACCCAAACTAATTTCATTAAATAAATGTTTAAACTTCATGAAGTTTGGCAAGGTAGCCTTTCCTTATTGTTGATTCATCAGGAACTTTTCGTCCAGAGTACTTCTCCAGGAATGCCCGAAATTGTACATTATTTAACTTATGCAACGATATGTTGGCTGAAGCCAATGGTCTGCAGATATCTTTTGAAAAATGACCATTGCCATCATTTCCACTTCTGTTTGCAGAAAATGCTACTGGTAAAGTTGTTTCTTGGAGATATTTTTATTAACAGCATTTCTATGAGTAGCTGTAAATGTTGTGTAATCTGGAATTTTCTGTCGTAGGGCACCTATAACAATGGTACAAAATAATGTGAGTTATTAAATAGAAACAATCACTAACTCAAAAATCACATTGAGTTTTAAAATATCGTGAAAAAACAAAAATAAAACTTACATGTTTTTCACACACTTGGCAGAGTACTATATTGCCATCTGTAGTTAGAGTAGGATCCCCTTCAGTCCACTGCCAAAGCAAATACGCTTTGCTCATCTTCTGCTTCGGCATTGTAATTATATTATGTCTTCTTCTCACACTTCAGAAATTACGAGTAACACCATAGTAGTTACAAATCTAAAAGCTAACTTTTAATTCTTGGAAATGTTATCAGACGTTTGTGGCAGACGGCTTCGTTTGTGACATAATAGAAACAGTATTGAGCTGTGCTGTGACTGCGGCACCGAACTTCAAAGATTTGTGGTATGATTGTTGAACACTATTTAACTTAAGCTGTTGATCAGCATATTTTATATTGTATCAAGAACCACACATTGTTGATAGTTCTCATTTTTCGGCACCCTTTTAGGGATAAATTAGTCCTTCTGCACCAACAGAACCATAAGACATTTTATTTGTTTTGGTCTTTCTTTTCTTCTTAAAGTAGAAGTATTTCAAGAATGATTGCTAAAAAGTAAAATATATGCACGAATATGCAGAAATTAGTCAAATATGCACTAACCCCTTATATATGCATTTATATGCACTATAAAATTTCCATAATTAATTTCTTACAACATGGAATGAATTTATTCCATACGTGCATATGTTTAACTATCAAGGAATAAAACATGCAAATATGCAAAAATCCAGGCTCTAATCATCACTGTCTGCCTCTTGCTCTGTATCCATCTCAAATGTGATCATTTTCATCCTCAGACTCTTTGTTTATCTCGTATTCAGTTGCAGTACCATCTAGATAGGATTCTGTGTCTTAGTTTTGCTCAAATCTGTAATCCATTTTTCCATTTAAGTAATTATATTGGCACATGCATGTGGTATTTTTTACCCAGACACCAGAGAACATGTGTTTACTGAGCAAGATAATGCGTGAAACTGCTCAACTTACACATTGTTATAAGGAGGAACTGTTGATTGAAAGGTACATGGAAGGCCATTGCTACAAAATTTATGTAACACTGTCACCAACATATCAGTTATAGTTGAGTATATTTTACCCCATGCGTGTGCTTACAGGTTAAGAAAGCATCATAAGCCTAGCAATTCCATTCCATCATATAAAGCATTGGATTTGCAGGTAATTGTGAAACAAACTTTCTTTTTGTCTGCTCTTTTTCATAGAGTTTTGAAGACGATAAAACTGAACTACACCTAACCTCTAGCGCAACAGCCCTTTGTGGTTAAGGCTTGGCTGCTGTATCTCCCACCTCTGCCCACTGTAGGCATCATAAATGGGGTGCAGAACTGGAGGGTGGGTTGTAGTTAGTGTCTTGAGCCCTCCTGTCCAATTATGTTGCCTTTGCATTCAAGTAGCTCCTCCCTGGAGGGGTCTCCAGGGCTAACGAGGCTGAGTGTACCCTGTGACAGACTCCCAATGGTACCAGGGATGGAGCCCAGGTCCTCCGCATCAGAGGCAGGCACTGCGCTACAGAGGCAGTCTGTGAAGATGATACCTATTCCATATGCATGTTTACAACATAATTGTAATAATACTCTAACTGTATATTGAATTGACCATTATGTTACAAATAGCATCATTGAGATCTAGAATAACGCTTAGTGCTCTATTCTTGTTGCAGGATTTAAAATGTCTCAAAGTACAGAATTGTGCTTGGATCACTGCTGGCTGCCTTGAGGCACTAACATACCACCTGCACAAGTTGGAGGAGGCTGATTTTACTTGCTGCTGGTCTCTGGGAGACGACGCCTTAGTTCAATTTTTAAAGAAATTCAGAAGGTGAGCTGTTATTCCACAAAATGTATTAACCTCTTCATTCCTGAGGCCATTTAGGGCTTTGGTCACAAGCTGTTCCATATGTCTTTCTGAATAAGGAATAACAAGATAACATCATTATGTGATTTATTAGTGCAGCATGCATATTTGTAATGTCATAATGTCCACAGCTATTTGTTAATACAAAACCAACATTTAATACTACTTACATTCCCAACCTCTTCATTCGTTACGTTTCACCTCCCTTAATAGACACTCTTAAGATCTGTTCTGCTTTACATGGCCTCACCTTTTTATGACAGTTTCATTACTGTTGTGGCGGCCGCGTGCCAATCAAAGTTTACGTGACGCCTTTGTAATAGCTGCTACGCATGCGCAATAATGGGCAGCTTAAAACAAATGCCATTGCACGCAGCTTTGAGAAGTTGTTGAAATGCTGGGCTTTGTTTACAGCACAAGCCAAGAAACTTAGATTTCTAGAAAAATCACCAGTAATTCAGAGTAATCGGCACAGACCAAGGAGTTTAGTTTTTAATTTGTGAAAGTTAATTGTGCAGTGTTTGTAAAGTTTGTGTCAAGGTTACGATACAACAGAACGTCTGTCAGTTGCAAATTCGCGAATTGTGAATTGTAATTCAGTTTTACAAGAAATAAGGTGAAATTAAAAGTAACTGGACTTGTCATTTATCAAACCGATGTCAGAAGTGCGATGTAAGAACCACCATGGGAGTAACACTGGAAAAGATATTGTCCGGAATGCAGCAGATGGAGACAAACATGGAATCCAAATTGAAAAGTGTAAGCTCCACAATGGAGAAGATAGGAAGTGAAGTAACAACAGCAAACTCTGTGATGGAGGAAATGAAGACGAAAATGAAAGTTGCAATGGAAGAAATGAAAATGGAAATGAAGAAGGGCATAAAGGAAGAAATGAAGACAGAAATGATGGGTGTAAAGGAAGAGTGAAGACAAATGAATTCCAGAGTGAAGAAGATGGAGGTGAAGATCAAATCTGGGATGGAGAAAATGAAGATGGAGCTTGCGACTAAAATCAACGAGCAAATCACTGGGTTAGATAGAGACATCAAACAGTTTGGCGGAAGGGTAAAAGACCTTGGCCAACGTGTTAATGCCCTTGAGGACTTCGGGGAATGACTTAAAGAGGATGTCGGGGACTAGCTTAGCTTCCTGGAAGACAGAGTAGATGGCAGCCCCAAAGAACTGAATGCCAGGATGGTTGTGAAGGATAAACACGAGAGTTGCACAGTTTACTGTGTCTGTGCAGCTACTACCACTGGTTTGTTTTCTCCAACTTTGGGAAGCCCCTCAATCATGTGACAGAAGAACACTGGCCTTGCATGTGGATGGAAGAGGCCAAGAGCATGTTTCAGGCACTTAAGTGGGCACCCTGCAGTGCGCCAGTTTTGAGTTTCCCAAAACTGGACAGTGACTTCATCGTGGATCCTGACAACAGTGACAGTGGGATTGGAGGCATACTATTCCATATCCAAAATGGACAGGAGTGGGTTGTAGTCTACTTCACTAAGATGCTTTCCAAGGATGAGGAGAACTATTGCATCACTCAGCATGATCTCCTGGTAGTAGTAAGGTGCTGGAACACTTCCATAAGTACCTATAACATCGACCACTCCATCTTAGGATTGACCACTCCGCCTTCATCTGGCTGTTGAGTTTCAAAAACCTAGAGGGCCAGACAGCCTGTTGGGTCCAGAGGCTCTAGGAGTACAATTTCACCTTGGAACACCTAAAGGGAAGTTGCCACTCCAATGCAGATGCCTTATCAAGAAGACCTTATCTGAAAAAGTGCAGCTCCTGTAACAGGTTGGAAGAGAAGGAGGATGCTGCAGATGTAAGTGTGGTTTTGCCAGTGCCCGCAGAAGGATGGGATAGTGCAGGCCTGAGGAGAGAGCAGCTGGCAGAAACCCCATAGTGCCACTCCTTCAAGAAGTGGGAGCAGGAACTAGGCCAGGCTATGAGTAGCAAGTATAAGTCCTACTGGGCCTAGTGGGACTTGCTGTGGATCAAGGACATTGTGTTGTACTTGGTCTCGAAGTCATCTGATGGGAAGATCAAAGGGAGCAGCTGGTGCTGCCTTAGAGCAGGGTTATGGAAATCCTCAAGGGAGTGTATTCGGGTTCTTCGGGAGGGCATCTTGGATCCAACCACACAATTAACAAGTTGCAATAAAACTACTACTGATTGAGGGTAAGAGCAGATGCTGAGAGGTGGTGTTGCCAATGTCATGTGTGCATGGCAAATTGCGGTCTGCAGACCAGGAGTTGGGGCTGCAGAGCAGCATAATGTGGGAGCATCCTTCGAGCTCATTGCCATTGACATAGCTGGATCATTCCTGTCTCCTATAGGGGCAACAAATATCTGCTGGAGGCCATGGACTACATCACCAACTGGCTGAAGGTGTACACAGTCTCTAACCAGGAGGCCAAGGCGATCGCAAACTGCCTTGTTTAAGAACTGTTCTGCCACTTTGGGGTGCTGCTGGAGCTACAGTGTAGAAACTTTGAGTCCAACCTAATGAAAGAAATGCTAGAGCTACTTGGAATACACAAGAGGTGCACGACACTTCTACACCTACAGTTGAATGGCATAGTAAAGCAGTGTATAAGGACCTTCAACAAATATCTGAGGGAGATTGTGGCCCACCACCACGGAGGATGGGATGTTAGGAGTGGTGCTTTTCTTGCTGGCCTATCACTCATCTACCCGTGACACCACTGGAATGACACCAGCTAGTTAGCTCTTCAGCAGGGAGTTATGTCTTCTGTGCGATCTGATGTTTGGAATCCCCTCTGGGTCAGGACAGCCAGCAGTCTTATACGGAGAACCTCATGGACCATCTTCACAATGTACATGAGATGGTCCATCAGCACATCCAGGTAGCATGCAACTGGATGAATACCTGTTACTACCAGCAGCCAACAGCCTAAGGTTCCAGCAGGTTATTAAGTGTGGCTGTATTGCCCTACCTAGACCAAAGGGTGCTGTCCCAAGCTGCAACAACCATCGGAGGAACCGTGCCACATGGTGAAGAGGATCAATGGTGTAGTCTACCACAGGCATCGGCAAACATGTACTCAATGAGGCCTCGCAACTATGACGTGTCAGGGGCAGCGCTTACTCTGTCTCCCCCTCCCTCGCAGCCTTAACTGGCACTGCATACACACCGATCACGGGCGGACTGTCCTGTCATATTTACCTGCACTTCTAAACATGTCTGTCAAACTGTAATTTAATACTAAGACTTGAAGATAAATTTCTTTATTTATAACTTTGAAGGATATAGTTTATTTAACTTATAGTCTTAGTATGTTCATAGAATTAGAGTGCATATAATTATTCCTGGTCTATTAAATTTGATATCTAGAATAGCACTTTTATGATTTCTTCTCTCATCATGTAAGGAACGTAAGGTGTTTGTTGTGCTCTAAAGTTAAAAAAGACACTCATCAATGGAACATCAAGCGGCATTATGATACATGTCATAAGATCACCATACAATTATAGACAAGCATGTATTCATATATTTACACCACGATTTGAAGTAGCATAACACTGATGTAGTGTCCTTTATTCCTTTTATTTTTTTCAGGTCTAGATCGTATTAACCAACTGCAACAGCTCAAAGAGCAATATTCAGATAATACAGCTAATATTAATTCAAATATTATAACTGATAGACAACTTCACGCCAACTATGGTGTTGCTTTGGAGATTGCTCAGTCACTGAGGTGTTTTAGTGATGGAGATTTCATAAAAAATGTGAGAGTAAAGTTGCCAACATAATTTTCCCTGAACAATATGATATTTTTAGTAATATTGCACTATCACCACGAACCATACAGAGAAGGATACATAAAATAGCATAAATAACCGAAAAAAGACTACAAACCGAGGTCCATGAATTTATAGCCGTTTCTCTCGCGTTGTATGAAAGCACTGACAACGTTGACACAGCACAATTGGTAATTTTCACTTGTGGAGTTACTAACAACCTCTCAATACAAGAATATATGCTTCAAGTCATTCCACTTAGGGAGCTACAACAGGGACAGAATTATTTCAAGCATTTAAGAAATGTGTAGAAGAAAGGAAACTGAATCAAAAAAAATCTTGTATCGCGATTAGCAGATGATAATTTGCGTGCTATCCTGAGAGTGGCTACTTGTGATATATCACTAGATTTTCATGGTACATTGCAAATAGAAGTGAATTTAAATATATTGCTCAAACATCTAGGCCTACCTAAAGTATCGTAGACCATAATAGCTGGATTCAAGTATATGTACTATTCCTTATTGTACCCTGTAGCGAGCGAGTCCAGCACTGACTGAACGAAGGTCAGTGCCACCCCCTGTTCTACATTACGTCATGTGCATTGCAGGTTGCATGTAGAGATGTCATACTGATACCTCATTGAGTACATTTTTGCCGATGCCTGGTCTACCACATTCAGAGGCTGCCGCAATGGAAGATGCTAGTAGTACACTTGAGTCATCTGGTCCACTATGATGGTGCTGGTTGGACCGACCAGCTCTGAGGTGGGAGCAGTATCGCAGTGGCCACCCACCCAAGAAAGATTATGTGACAACTGTCTCACTCAACTGCCTTTGTAATAGCCGCTGTGCAACACATGACAATGGGTAGCTGAGAACAAATGCCATTGCATTTAATTCTAGAAGCTAAGTGCTCAGCTTTGTAGCCTAAGCCAAGAAGTTTTGATTCTCAGAAAAGTTGCAGATAATACTAGCCTGTGAATTTCAAACTTGTGTTTGTTGCCTAAACTACATTATGTGATTTTATATAATTTTGGCATGCTGAATCCAAATTCCTAATCCATTTACTTCTATCACGTCAAGAGTTTTTGCAGAGTCACTTGGTATTGTATAATAATATAAATTTCATAACAAACTTTTTGTTGCACTTTTATATTTCAAAACAAAAAGCAGTGGTTAAAACAGCACAGCTTGCTAAAATTATGTGTATGGTTGTTCACTCATGTCACTAGCATGCTTTTACTGTGCTTTCTCTTGTTTAATTCACTATTAGATGTACGAGGACTGATCAACAAAGACTGAGTGACTTTTTCCTGTAGCTTCCATGATAGTTTCATATCTGTAACATAAATATTTGAAAAGAGCGGGTTTTTATGTATAATGGTGGTAGGCAGCAGCACTCTCGTATTGGTAGGTTGGTAGTAATGCTCTATTTTGTAGACCCTACGTGCATTTCACATCAAATTCTGTTTTCGTTTAAACTGTACAGCCACCAAAACTTATGAAAAGCTGAAGCAAGCGTACAGTGAAGATGCACTACCTCGTGCAACAGTGTTTAGATGGTTCAAGGACTTCAAAGAAGGCCGACTTGTCAGTGTTAAGCAAGGTGGGCCTGGTGTTTCAGCTTCTGCTGCGACTGAAGTCAACATATTGTCCTAGAGGATCGGCGTATAACATTATGTAACCTCAGAGAAGTGTTGAGAATTTCATATGGCAGTGTGTTTACAATTATGCACGACCATCTCCATATACCCAAGTTTGTGCTCGTTGGGTGCCACGTCTGTTGACTCCCGAAGCAAAGGCTGTGCAAATGGAGACAAGCTGTGAGGTGCTGCGTCTCTTTGCTGATGGAGGGGATGCATTTTTTAAATTGATTATCACCGCTGATGAGTTATGGCTGTATCATTATGATCCTGAAGGAAAATAAGCCAGCACAGTGTGGAAATTGCCAGGTTCTCCAGCACCAAAAAAGGCAAAAGTTGTTCCATCTGCAGGGAAAGTGATGGTGATCACATTTTTTGACTGTGATGGAATGATTTACCAGCATGCGGTTCCCCCTCACACTACTGTTGCAGCAGCATACTACATGTCAGTATTGGCTACACTGAGGAAGCACATTGCAAAGAAACGACCAGAGCTTTCTCGGACTGGGTGGTGACTTCATCATGACAATGCACGGCCTCACGTCTCAAATCAAATCCTGCAGTTTCTTTTGTAACATCTGTATGTGAATACTGTCTGGTCCTGGTGCTGATAGTCGCAAAGATGAAAGAGAATGTTCTAACTCTGCCATGGTGAAAAGGCGATTTTAATCTTCTACATTTCCAGAATGAAATGCAAAGCCTTGAGATTCCACCGGAGTCTTAATTGGAAAGAACTTAGGGGAACAGTTATCTGAGCTAGACAAAGACAAAGCACTGCCAAACGTGTTAGCCACATCAAATGGATCACATCTCATGTAGCTATTTTAAGGCCAGCAATTGAGGGGCTGAGAGCCAGAGTGGGCCAAATGCCACTTTGTTGGAACTGAGAAAAATTGATGTAAAGTTTAGCACATCAAATAATTTATTGAATGCATATTGCTTGAAACTGTTAACATTTTTACATAAAGTAGACATTGATTAAACTATCCCTGTAATATGAAAACAAAAAACAAATATCTTATCATAAAAATCATAGTGCAAAATTCAACATATTTCACAATCATGGAGTTGGCCCACTATGGCTCTAATATTTTGTAGTCAAAATACATAAAATATTAGTGGGCCATCTACAAACTCCCTCTTGCTGCTTAGTTTTCCACCTCCAAATTCTGGAAAAATTATGTGGAATATAAGGTAATAAAGAATATTAGGTCTTCATATTGACTTTTACTAATTTTAACCTATTATTTGTAAGTTGGTGGCAGAGACCATGGTGAAGGAATGGCAGATGTAACTTTCACAAAGTTTCTGCCCCTTTTCACGGGTGAAATGTCAATTATTTTCCAGCTTTCTATTTCATTTAGAGAATAGCGTGTAGCGGTGTTTCCGCCTAACAATGGGTGTCCAGAAATGGAACTTTAATCTGTCATAATAAGGAAATAGTTTATTAAGTATCCATGTTTTTTGTAGTAATTTCTTTGAAAATTATATCAAACTAAAGTCCTTGTAGAATAATATTTATGTTATAAGTTTCATAAAAGTCAATAAATAAACACAGGCACAGCTACACAGGGAAATCTGCAAGTTTCCCGCCAAGAAAACAAAATAATTTATGCGACCGTTGGTGCAATTTTGGCGTGAGGCAATAAAACATTGGGATTCTATTATTGTTGTTGCCTTCCTAAAGTACCGCGAGTCTCTAAACGAACTCTCAAACCGTTGCTAATATTTAAAAGTTTAAAGAGAAAACAAATGAACATCAAAGCCCAATAAGAATAGCCAATCAGGAGAAAAGCGTTGGTGAGAAACTCGACAGTTCAGTGCTACCAGGTGTAAGGGAAGGTTGTGTCTGCGGGTCGCGGAATAGACGCCACGTTATTAGGAAGTGTCTTGTCAAGTGCCACTGAGTTGCTACACGTCCAGTGATTGTATATTATGTATATTGGAATTGGGATTCATTCGGTAGGTGATCATAATATAGTTAACGGGTGACCCGAAGTGCCAATAGGGGAAGTGCATCTCGTGTTTTTCTTCTGAGGAACCCCGTATAAAACCCATTCCTCCTCATCACCGTCCAACACACCGCTCCCCTCCCAAAGACCAACATCTGTCGTTGAGGCTGAGACTCTGCGAAATTGGCGCCTCCTCAGCTGCATCGACGAGACGACTTCAAGCCAAGAGGTCGACCAGAAAAGGAACAGTGAATCCGCTACATACATGACGCCGCCAACGTGTGGCCGATAACGCTCCAGGCGTACGACAAAGAAGACCTCGACAACGAGAAACCACAACCCAGGAACGCGATACCCACAGGAGGTGCAAGATTTGAAGCCGGGACTATAAGGACCTCAACGACGGTGACGGTAATCATTACCGCAACAGAAAGTAAGACAGTGCAGAATTCATAAGTGTGCATGTTTAATGTTTTTGAAGAGTGAAAAATCTCTGCATAATCTCACCAGCATGCAAGACCAAGATAATTACACCATGGACAGGGCAGAAAATAACAGCTGTCACAGTGGCGAGGGCAATAAACCTTTCTCGTGAAGGGTCACCCGTTAGCCAGCCAATCCATTGTTCGGGGGTTGCCAGGAATCTGTTCACAGCGGGCAGACCACCTTCCCCAGCGGAAACCTTTGATTTTAACTCTCTACTGGAAAGATTTGGTCGCTTACTAGACGAAAATAGTAGAAATTTAGAAAGTAAACTGGGGGGAAAATTGGATAGGAAACTCGAGGAACAGAGCAAATGTTTACAAACTAAAGTTAATGAGTCCCTTGAATTAAAATTATCCAGAGTAACGGGGGAACTTGAAAAGAAAATGTCCATTCAAACCCAGGAAATAAGGGAACTATTGATAAATAGCAACAGGGAATTACAACAGGGCTTAGACAATGTTACTCTTGAGGTGGAAAAGACGAAACAGAATTGTGAGAGGGCCAACAAAGAAACAGAACAAAGATTATTAGGGATAATCCAAGACAACAAAGAAAGTCTGTTAGGAGTACAAACACAGCTAAGCAGTGCTATGGAGGGAGAAATATCCTCAATTAATAAAGAAATTGAAGGCGTGAAAACCCTCGTGTTATCTATAAGCATTCAAAATGCCAGCACTAACGGTCGCTTGGAGGGAATTGCAAAAACAAATGAGGTTTTCGAAAAAGAAATAATATTACTAAAAGAGGCTGTCAATAACGCCATTAGCAATGTGAGCGGTAATAACACCCCTAACGAAAATGTTTCTATCCAACATGCCTCTCAACCTCCCAATGCCACTGATAGTGCTAGCACGAGTAGAGGGTGTAGTTTAAACCAAGATGTTAGGTTAAGTGCATGCAACAACAGCACCCAAAATTGTAGTAGTACCAATAGTATTGGAGGTAGTGTTAACCCAGTGTGTAACATTGATTGTAGCATTAATCACTCTCTCTCTCTCTCTCTCTCTCTCTCTCTGGCGGGACTCACCAGTCCTTGTTAAATGAAATAAGTGCACCAATTTTTCAAGGCACCAAAGATGACTGTCCCCTATCCTTTATTCGTGAGCTGGACGAATATTTTCACCTTAAGCGGGTTCCAGAGGCATTGAAAATTCTGATAGCGAAACAACAGCTGCGCGGAAGGGC
The DNA here is from genome assembly GCA_030765045.1 of Tenodera sinensis. Taxonomy (NCBI): domain Eukaryota; kingdom Metazoa; phylum Arthropoda; class Insecta; order Mantodea; family Mantidae; genus Tenodera; species Tenodera sinensis. The sequence continues at coordinate 151,642,418 of CM060964.1, forward strand.
CTCTGAGTGGTCCAAGATTGTTTTCGATTGCAGTTCTAATTACATCACTTTCAAACAGGCGTTTCTCGCGCACTATTGGGGAGTACACCGGCAAACCTCCATACGACAGGAGATTTTGGCGGGAAAATATTATCTTTCAGATGGTTTGTCTATGCAGGATTATTTCCTTAAAATAGTCAACCAAAGCCGACGTTTAGAGCCCGAGATCTCACCCCGGGACCTAATCCAAATCATTACAGGTCACTTCCCTCCACAGACTGGTAACTACATCCGAGTAGTGGGAGTAAACACCTATCCTCAATTTATGGAACTCCTAGCTTCCCTTGAGAGTTACTCTTCCATACCCGAACAAGTGAACCGAGGATCCCCAACCCATCATAGGAACCACAGGGAACATAGCGACAGGCGTCCAGGTGACTTTTATTTAGGGCAGGGGGCAGGAAGTTCATCACCTCGCGACCGTGCCAGGAGTCGGTACCAAGAGCACGTACCCCGTTTTCCCGAATCCGACAGGTATCACCGGCAAGGGGGAAGTCCACCACCTCACCGAGGGAGGCAGAACTTTCACCCACGCTTCTGAGGTGACCGATAACCACAAATACAATATGCGAATTTTCAGCGGAGCCCAAACCGAGGACCTCCACACAACGGTGGTAGAGGATTCTACAACAGGGGAATGGGTCCGTGATTTCAAAGAACCGCCGACGTGACAGGTCAAACCCAGGACTTCTACAGCCATCCAGGACCAACTGTTACTCACCCTCCTAGCGGCGAAGACGTAACAATTGAGGTTACTGCAATTATGACGTCCCCGGCGGAAAACTAACTCGAGATTTCTTTATGACTCGACAGGAATTCACTGGCAGTCACACAAAGGATTTTCGTGTTTTCACTCCAACGACACAAAAATTAATAAGCGAACAAATAATTAAGATAAATAATTAAAATAAGTAGATAATATTAATAATAGTAATAAACTGCAAACAACCCTTACCCCAGGATAATGATGGTCCGTCAGAGAGCTAAACAAAATGGAGGAATGTGTAATGCACGCCAGTCCCAATATGAGTATTAGGTGCAACTGTAATTAGTTTTAATTTAACCTTTGCACGTGTATATGCAACCTGCATCTCTTGTAACCAACCACTTCGTTTTAGGGCAGTATTTTGTGAAACAAAACCATTTTGGAACAAATACGATTTTCTCTCACAAAAGGGGGCATTTTGTAGCGGTATTTCCGCCTAACAGTGGGTGTCCAGAAATGGAACTTCAACCTGTCATAATTAAGGAAATAGTTTATTAATTATCCATGTTTTTTGTAGTAAATTCTTTGAAAATTATCAAACTAAAGTCCCTGTAGAATTATATTTGTGTTATAAGTTTCATAAAAGTTAATAAATAAACACAGGCACAGTTACGCAGGGAAATCTGCAAGTTTCCCGCCAAGAAAACAAAATAATTTATGCGACCGTTGGTACAATTTTGGCGTGAGGCAATAAAACGTTGGGATTCTATTATTGTTGTTGCCTTCCTAAAGTACCGCGAGTCTCTAAACGAACTCTCAAACCGTTGCTAATATTTAAAAGTTTAAAGAGAAAACAAATGAACATCAAAGCCCAATAAGAATAGCCAATCAGGAGAAAAGCGTTGGTGAGAAACTCGACAGTTCAGTGCTACCAGGTGTAAGGGAAGGTTGTGTCTGCGGATCGCGGAATAGACGCCACGTTATAGGAAGTGTCTTGTCAAGTGCCACTGAGTCGCTTCATGTCCAGTGATTGTATATTATGTGTATTGGAATTGGAATTCATTCGGCACAGTAGGTGATCATAATATAGTTAACGGGTGACCCGAAGTGCCAATAGGGGAAGTGCATCTCATGTTTTTCTTCTGAGGAACCCCGTATGAAACCCATTCCTCCTCATCACCGTCCAACACACTGCTCCCCTCCCAAAGACCAACAGCTCTCGTTGAGGCTGAGACCCTGAGAAATTGGCGCCTCCTCAGCTGCATCGAAGAGACAATGACTTCAAGCCAAGAGGTCGACCAGAAAAGGAGCAGTGAATCCGCTACAAGCGGAATTTAATTTTCATGGGTTCAGATTCATCAAATCTCATCCATTTAATTTTCAACCATTGCACCTTTTCACCATCTACAGTTTCCTTGCGCATTTAAAATTTAGATTTTGTATTTTCTTTGATATCAAAAAGGTCTGATTCGTTTTTTTACTGTAAAAGGGTTGTTCTTCCTGTATTGTTTTATGTGATCCACATAATCATCTACTGAAAATAGAGATTTGGCTTTGCGTTTAACAGATTCAATGCTACTGAAGTCTCTGTCATTAGGGAGGAAAGGATGACCTGATTCTAGAAATTTTTGATCTATTATCTTAAACTGGTGTGGTTGACAAGACAGATCCACAGAAAAGCTGTGTACTGGTTCCTGTTTTGACCCCCACACACATCAGGATATGTTATTAAATGGTTAGTTTTTGAATTTACTGATTTGAGGTAAGATAACACATGATCCCACTTCATTACCACCTCTCTGAGCAGTGTGTTCCTCCACAAATACATGTGTCCTAAATTATGTTCACAATCATGCACTTCTAGATTGTACATCCAGAATTTTCTCTTATAAAAATGAACATTAGCAGTAAGAAAAGGCAGAGGTAATGTTTGTTCCATGTCAAAAGTTATAGTATGCACAACACCATTGTCTTTGAGTTTTTAATGTCTGCTCTAATTTCACTGTGTGCTTTCTTTGCACACCGCTTATGTAATTCCCATTCAGCCTTTCAAAGAGAAGATTCTCCCCCGTCTTACACTAACTTTCATTTGATCACAAATAGAGCATGTATCACGTTTTGGTTTCTTGAACAATAATTTGAACGTTTTATTAAATACACTTCTGTAACACCAATCTTTAACAGGATTAATTTGTTTTTCCTGGCACAACTTATAATAAAGTTCATACATTTTGCTTAGTGATAGCTCTTGTGATAAATACTGGCATTTATCTTTATCTACACGACTGTAATTACTTGTTTGGGTTGGAAAACTTTTAATATGTTCCAGCACAAATTCATTTACAGTCTTTGTCTGTGTAGGTTTTCGCACATACAACTTTGCCACTTGAATTAATATACTCTTGACCTGTGTTCTGTTTCCTTTTTCTCGTATTTTTCATCCACTGATCACAATTTCGTACGTTTCCTTGTTTTTGTAGCTTCTTTGATAATTACTTCAATCATGGCAGCCATATTGAATGTTTACATCATGTGGTACGAGTCGCATGTTCTAATTGGCTGCTTGGATTTAGCCCACTATGGCTCTTAAGAGAATTGTAATTTCATCGAGAGAGTTTTCTTTACGCTGTTATTATAGCGATTTATGAGGGAGTTGGACTGAACCAACCATTTTGTGAAGTACGTAATTCAGCATACCATCCATAGATGGCATCAGCTCCAAAAGCACAAATTTGAACTTGGCCTACTCTGGCTCTCAGCCCTTCAATTGACATAAGGGTTAAATTACTGGCGACACACTTTAACTTATCCCATATAACCAAGGAAGGTATATGTTGGTTAAATGAAGCTACAAGCTTGTTCCATGAAGTCTTGTTGCTGTCCTTAATGACTTGTCTGGACCTGGCATACATTTTCATGTATTGGATTAGGTTATTCAATGTAGGGTGACATTCAAAAGCCCTAAGAGCACACCTTCGAGCATGAATGGTATTTCAACATTCATCCATCCACCAAGGGACAAGAAATCGAGGAGGGGTGGGAAGTCGTCAGTGGAATAGATTGCTCAGCAGCCGAAAGAGTCCTCTGGGTGAGGTGCTGCGTCAAATCATTCACTGAGCCATGCTCATTGTAAGTAAATACAGCCAACTACATGTAAAGGTTCCAGTTGACATGGTACAAGGGTCACCTAGGTGTACTTGTGGAACATGGATCTTGTATTAACAGACTAAGACATGGAAAGTGTAAATGAGAGATGACATTCCATTGTAAGGAAACTGCCAACTGTGGTGAACAAACTGCAAAATCAAGGTGTGAGAAACTGTTGAAAGAGTCCGAAAGAAATCTAGGCTCTCCAGTGTTTAGGAGAGCTAGGTTGTTATTATCCATGAAATCAGCAATGACCTTCCCTCTTGCACAAGTGTGACTTGAACCTCAAAGTGGGTGATGCACATTGATGTCTCCCACCAGCAGAAACAGTGTTGGCAACTGGGAAACTAGATCTTCTAAATCAGTGAGCAAGAAGTCATGGGACAGAGGCAAATATATGTTACAAATGGTAAACTGTATGGTTGGCAGTCAAATCCTTATGGTGACTGATTGTATGTCAGACCATAAGGGTACAGATTCCATATATACATCATCTCTGACAAGCATCATAGTGCCGCCATGTGCCGGAACCCCCTCTTTTGGTGTAACATCGCACCGTACTGGGGTGTACTGTCTAAGTTGGACACAGCTCAATCTCCTGCAAACATGTGACCAAAGGCTCATTATTGTTCAGCAAAACTTCTAGCTCTGGTTGTTGTGTTTTAATTCTACCTATGTTCCATTGTAGGATAGCCATGCTAATATTTAAATGGAATAAGTACTCTAAGGTAACTCTCCATTACCTCGAAGTGGGTCGATTAAATTTGGCCCTTTTCTTAAGTGTAGGGCTAACACATTTCTCTGAATTTTTATCCTACCTCTTTTTTGCTAGGATTCTCGCAGTGTGGGCAGGATCTTCCTGCATCTCCTCTACCTAGGACAGGGGAAAACAACTTTGGGCCGTGTGACATATTTAAACGAAGAGTCAGCTTGTACATTCGTGTGTCATCATGTAAGAGCTGTGTACTGCTATGCTGCCTAGATCAGCTGCGCTACTTGCACGAAACTGAATGAATATGAAAAATGTTATTTGGGCATGTTTAGGGAGAACCCTCTTCAGCCTAGTCTGAGGGTTTTTATTTGTTGTGTGAGAGATCTTAACGGCGTTAATGTGAATTTTGTTTTTATTTTGTGGTTTTGTTGACGTTATGTAGTGTTGTGTGTAGTGGTTTTGTGTTTGTGTTCAGTACCCCGTGATTCACACCAGTTTGAGACCAGGCTTTAAGATGTAGAAACATTGTCACCTACATTTCAGATCTTTGCGACCCCGTATTCATTGGATGTTAATAATGTTTCTAGCAGGTAGAAAATTGACTTGATAAATTTACAGTGCGACGATTTGCTGAAGGACAAATATAAACACAAGGAAGACTTGGCTGATTTTTATAAGAATGTTCTTCAAACCAGATTTCTGAGGTTGTATGCCCATGTTGCACGGATATTATGTATGTTTGGTTCTATGTATGTGTGTGAACAATTCTTTTCTGTTATGAACCTTTCTAAGTGAAAATCCCAAAGCATATTGTCAGATCACAATTTAACATGCAGTCTTCAGTTACAAATGTGCCGTACATTATGCCCTAACACTGACAAACTAGTTAAAGAAAAGCGAAACGGCAAATGTCGGAAAATGTCCACCTAATTGTTCTGTATAGCTCTCCTCGAGCTATAATCTCTGTTCTATTTGCGTTATAACATGACTGTTCACCTAAACTAGAATTTATATGCCATTTATATATGGCATAAAGCCAAAATGTAATTATTTATAATCTGTGACTATTCCGTAATTGAAACAGTCAGCATTAAAATTACGATGTCCCGCACGCCGTTTCCTCTTCCCCACTGTGACGTCACACATTCAACTGGCCTTCAATGGGAGCATGTGAGCTGACGTCACAGCAGCGATACCTGTCTTCCCTTGAACTAGGAGGTCTGTTTCCCCACAGCAAATTTCAGTTCGATAGCTTCGAACCAATTGGAAATAGAGACTGGCGAAGATGGAAGTCGCAGGTCTGTTTCTATACCAGAAGATTCCTCAGAAGAGGATCAATGAGCTTACTTTCCCTTTGATTTACTGGGAACAGAGACGTCACTTTCTATGAGGATGTCAGTTCTTACATAGTGAGTTTTAAACATTTTCAGTGATGCATCATACATGCTTTGGTACAGTTCTTGTTACGAGAATCCTTTCTGAAATTGTGGCCCCGTTATGATCACTGGTTTGTGTAGCAATTCCCTGCTTCAGTACTATCTTAGCTCCAATTGAGCCATGTAAGTACCGGACTTTGGGAGAGAGGGTTGTTGGATATACAGGAGTTTACGGGGCTTCTGAGAAGGACACCTCTTTAACCCAGATCTCCAGGACCGCCCTTTCCTCCATAAAATGGGAGCATTCGTGGGAGCTAGCTTGATGTTCTCCGCTGCAGTTAACACAACTGGGAGGTGATGTACATTCATCGCTGTACGTGATGCCTCTACAGTTCACGCAGGTAGCTCTACCATTGCAGGAGTCACCCGTGTGACCAAATACTGGCATTTATAACTTCTCAATGGGTTCGGAATGTAAGGCCTAACTTTGATGGCCTCTTACCCTGCCTTAATTCTTTGTAGGAGATTGATCCGATCAAAGGTAAGAAACAGGGTACGACTGGGCAAATATTTGCCTCGTTCTTTCCTCTGAACACGATAAACTGATGTAACACTTTGACTTTCTAGGTCCTCCTTAATTTCTTCATTGGACATACTATCCAGCGCGCGAGTGTTTACAACACTGCGAAAGAAGTTCAGCATCCTGTGCATCTCTACACATACTGGATAGCTGCGTAACAAATTCACCTAATCTAATTGCCGACAACAGCAGTGTCACCCATAGCATTATTGTCGGCACTACCGCAAGGGAGCCGAAGGAAAGAGACAGAGAATAGCCGCATTGTTAGGGCGCTTGCCGAAAGAGAGAAAAGGATAGAGACTTCGAGAATTTTCTGCTTTGTATTTCACCGCAATAACTGAACTTTCCAGAATAGTGCCTGGGAGATATAAATAGCGGTAAAGTGTGAGAAGGGACAGTTCTTTGTGTTACGAATTCGGAGCCGTGCTGTTGGAGAATCGGAAAAGACCTTCTTGCTGTTGCAACGAGTGTACAAAGTGACTGTTTACGGAAATAAAAGTGTTTCTTTATCTAGACTACATCTGTCGTCTTTACTTTTCAACCCACCAAAAAGGCACACTGGTGTCAGAAGCGGGATTTAACGATGGAGGCTACATTGGTGAGCTTTTTACACGAGCTGAAAGCAGAGATGAAGACGGCAAACGACAACCTCGCTGCCAAAATGGAAACGTCAAACGACAACCTCGCTGCCGAGCTGAAAGAGATGACGGCAAACGACAACCTCGCTGCCGAGCTGAAAGAGATGAAGACGGCAAACGACAACCTCGCTGCCAAAATGGAAACGTCAAACGACAACCTTGCTGCCGAGCTGAAAGAGATGAAGACGGAGCTATCGGCGAAAATTGACGGCGAACTGACTGGCGTGACGGAAGACGTGGAAGAACTCGGCGAAAAGGTGGAAGACCTCTGCCAGCATGTGGACGTCGTGGAGGACGACGGGGAACGTCTTGGCGCCCTGGTAGTAAGAGTTGACGAGAGCGTCAAAGTACTGGATGACAGGGGCAGACGGAATAGCGCGGAGCCGGGGAGGGAGCACCTAGTGGCCGAGGCGACAGTTGCGCCCGTTTCAGATGATATGAGGGAAGACGTGGAACAACTCGGAGAACTGATTGGCATGACGGAAGACGTGGAACAACTCGGCGAACTGGTTGGCGTGACGGAAGACGTGGAACAACTCGGCGAACTGACTGGCGTGACGGAAGACATGGAAGAACTCGGCGAAAAGGTGGAAGACCTCTGCCAGCATATGGACGTCGTGGAGGACGACGGGGAACGTCTTGGCGCCCTGGTAGTAAGAGTTGACGAGAGTGTCAAAGTACTGGATGCCAGGGGCAGACGGAATAGCGCGGACCCGGGGAGGGAGCACCTAGTGGCCGAGGCGACAGTTGCGCCCGTTTCAGATAACGAAAGTGTACGTCTCGGGGAAGACAAAGGGACAGTTTAGGGACGTCGTCGAGGATCCCCTGGAGGAGTGTCGGGTACGTAACCAACCAGGACATGACGTGGAGGACGATCAGCAGGGAAGCGCACAAGCAAACGAGCAACACGCGAGAACCGACTTGGCGTATGACATGGGGGGACCGTCGGAGCCATCCAATCACCTGACGCATAGTGCCATGAACGGAAGAATGGCGGACATCATCGTGGACGGCAGGGTACAGGAGAGGCCGTGCCGAGCACGAGTGAACACGAGTGCAGCGGTGGACGCGACTCGCGCGGATGTGGCGGGGGTTGTTGTTGTAGTGTTTAACGCCCGCTTTTACTACTACGGCACCGCAGGCGGTGACACTGATGATACATGAAGATGGAGCACCGGTGGAATGAGATGGCGGGGGAAACCGGAGTACCCGGAGAAAACCCGCCCTGACGCCGCTTCGTCCACCACGAATACCACATGCGGGTCCCTGGGATCGAACCCGGGCCGCCTAGGTGGTAGGCGAGCGCGCTAACCGCTCGGCCACGGCGCCGCCCCCGTGGCGGGGGTTGTTGCCGGACACATCGGAAGCAAGGTGGCTGCGAAGGTGCGCCAGAGAGGTCGGCGGACATGGTACTCAGTGAGCCGTTTCCAAGTGCGCAGGATGGCCTGTCAACACACCAGGAAGAAGGGCAACTGGATGAGGGACCGTCAAGACGGCCGGTACTGTTGCAGAATTTCGAAGCAGGATGGCATACATCGTCCTACCCGGACCAAGGGACACTATCTAACAGCGATACCTAGGATCGTGCCTCCTGGAGAAGAGGTCCGATGGGTTAGTCCACCGGGGCGCAAGGGTGATGTCGCAGTGATAGTGCTGGTCGGGACGACCAGCTCTGAGGAGGGAGCAGTGTCACCGCGCCCGCCGCATCTAATTGCCGACAACAGCAGTGTCACCCATCGCATTATTGTCGGCACTACTGCAAAGGAGCCGAAGGAAAGAGACAGAGAATGGCCGCATTGTTGGGGCGCTTGCCGAAAGAGAGAAAAGGACAGAGACTTCGAGAATCTTCTGCTTTGTATTTCACCGCAATAACTGAACTTTCCAGAATAGTGCCTGGGAGATATAAATAGTGGTAAAGTGTGAGAAGGGACAGTTCTTTGTGTTACGAATTCGGAGCCGTGCTGTTGGAGAATCGGAAAAGACTTTCTTGCTGTTGCAACAAGTGTACAAAGTGACTGTTTACGGAAATAAAAGTGTTTCTTTATCTCGACTCCATCTGTCTTCTTTACTTTACACCCACCAAAGTCACAGTATTATAGCTGCTTGGGCTGCTGAATTAGCTTCAATCAGGAGTGTGCCATTGTGAGATCTAGTGCACTTTTTCACTGGGCCAGCTATTTTGTGTAAGCCTTTCTGTATGATAAATGGATTCACCGACATAGACTTCTTTGCTTCCTCTATTCTAGTGATTACTAAGTAGCAAGGACCACTCGACTCTACTACTTCCTTTACACGAACTTTACACATTTTGTTTGGTTTGTCTTCATGTACCATGGCAAGTTAATCCTTCACCAGTACAAATGTCTCCAATGGCATGCTCACATCCTGGGCACCACCCTGGCTTAGGTGGGAATCCTGGCCTGGACATTACTCACCCTAGGGTCTCACTTCTCACTCTGTAGACAGAGAGACCCAGTCACCTTCAGCAGTACATCAGTGCATCGTGGACTCAAGCCATAAGGTCCTCTGCTGACGTTACAGGAGTGTCGTATACAATATCATACTCTTCTTACAACTCCACAGAAAATAGTCAAGAGAAGTGTCAGATCTGATGACCGCGCTGGTCTTCCTCTACCAATCCATCGATTTGGATATGCAATGTTGAGGTGATTCAGCACATTTACCTCAAAGTGTACTGGAGCTCAAGTGGGCCATTTCAGTGTACTGGTATGTGTTGCACTGCTGTTAAAAAGTGTTACTGTACTAGAAACTACACAAGTAATGCAGTAGGATGTGCACCAAGGACTCTATGGAGGAATTTAGCACATGTGCAGGAATGTTATGCTCAGGTCATTCATCCCAGTACATAGATGGCTAAAGGGTTACATACATTCTGTATTGAGATACCAAAACAAATGTTAAGAAACTGTCACAACCATTCATTCTCAAACTTTGGTACTCTCCAGCATCCTAACCATGCATTTTCAGATAGGGGTTCCTATTTGAAAACCGATCAGTTTGCCATCCCACACAACATACTAAGCGTTGTTAGTGTTTTTTGGGATACCCAGTAAAATAAGTCTGGCCTGAATTATTTATACATCCTTGATTCAACTTGCTTAACAGTTTCTTACACAACTAAAAACTCTCAACAGTCTATTCCACAATAAAGCTTTAAACTGGTATCAGTTTGTTTCAAGACGAAACACGGACTGATGTGGTCTCAGAGAAAGAAACTACTTGTGATGACTGTAATGAAATGATGAATAAAGTAAGTGCTTAGAAGATAAGATAAAATGATTCAAGTAGTGGCTGACATTTCTATCTCCCATAAATATAGCTGCAGGACCACCTTTGCTCTAACTTCCTTATGAGCTTGCACTCCTTATCCAGTAAGAAACATCTGGTATCCTCAGTTTTCACTATTAACACTTTAAGAATATTAAATAAGGTTACTTTTTAAATTCTAACACACCAAAACTACCTATGTTAAATTATAAAAATTTAAATAAATATGCTCATACTACTACTAATCCGTAGCGCTACAGTTCTTGTAGAACCTTGGCTTCCCTACATATAGCATTCAGCTTCTTTCACCCACCTCATGATCCCCATCTTCCTCAAACCACACTCCACACCATCCATTCATTTGGCCAAGGGGCCCTAATAACCTAGTTGTTGACGGGCCCTTAAACAACACATTCACTCACTCACTCACTCACTCACTCACTCACTCACTCACTCACTCACTCACTCACTCACTCACTCACTCACTCACTCACTCACTCACTCACTCACTCACCCACTCACCCACTCACTCACTCACTCACTCACTCACTCACTCACTCACTCACTCACTCACTCACTCATTCACTCCATCTGGCATTAGGCCTGCCTCTGTTTTTCCTTCCAGCACTTTCTCAGGATGCCAGTCTTCTTGTATTCTGCAGAGGTGACCCAACCATTTTAATTGTCGACTTTTAGTTAAGGTAACTAGGTTTATCTCTTGGTAGAGCTTCATCAACTCCTTATTTGTTCTTACTCTCCAGAATCCTGTATATATCCTACTTAGAATCTTCTTTTCTGATCTATTAATCTGTCCCTCTTCTCTTCTAGCCATCGCCCAGGTTTCACTACTGTAAATCGCAATAGGTCTTATTAGGGTCTTATATACATTTATTATGATGTACTTTTCTTCTTCAAAGTATGTTGTAAGGCACAGCAACATTTATTGCCAAACAATAATCAGGACTGTATTTCTGTTTGAAGATTATTGTGTTCTATTATCATTGAGCCTAAATATTTAATGGTTTACATTATTTGAAAAGAATAATTACTAATTTGTACTGATTAATAATGGTTAATATCCTTTGAATTAAGTAGCATATAGTTTGTTTAATCTTCATAATTGTTAGAACTATTTTACTTGCAGCTTCTTCAAACACCTCGAAGGATTCTACCAAGGAGTTAAACCTTCTTGACATGCACAGGTCATCTGCATATGCCAGATGTTGATATAACCTGTTATAAATGTTCCCTCCTGGGTTTAATGTAATTTTTCTTATTGCATACTCCAATACCAGGTTGAACAGAGTTGTAGAAAGAGGATCTCCTTGTCTCAATCCATTACCTATTTTAAAAGGTTCAGATAAAATGTTCTGTAACCTCACTTGCTCCTCACTAGTTTTCATGATCATTTTTATCAAATTTAGTAATTTAGCTGGTGTGCCAAATTTTGTCAAGATACTAAAAGGGCTGTTTCTACTAATGCTGCCATATGCCTGTTTAAAATCATATACATAACCTGCAATTTTACATTGTATTCTGTACATTTCTCCAAGTACATTCTCCAACTAAATATGTGAACCGTCATTGATCTATTGGACCTGAACCTCATTGATATTCTCCAATGGTATTTTTTGCAAATCTTATTAATCTATTTGTTATCAGTGCAGCCATTAATTTGTATAAAATACTTTATTAAACAATCCCTCTATAGTTCTCACATTCCTCTTGCTGCCTTTTTTGTGTATGGAGCAAATAATTCCAGTAGCCCATTCTCTAGGCATTCTCTCTTCTGTCCATATTTTATTTATTAAAACTGAAAGGCATTTTGTTAAATCCTTACCACCCCAGTTAAGCATTTCCCCTGTAATGTTATCTACTTCTGGTGTTTTATTATTCTTTAAGGTTTTTATTGCTTCTCTGATTTCTTCTAATGTAGGCAGTTGTGTGCTTATCTCATTATTTACTATCATAATATTAGTTAAGTCATCCCTTTCTTCCTCATGAATAAAGTGTTTATTTAAAAAGTCTGTCAAAAACTCCACCCATCTGTCGATTATCTTAGCTTCTGTTCTCATGTTTACTGTTTCCACCAGTAGTAGGTTTATATATTCTATTTCCCAATTTTTGCATTAAAATCTCATAATATCATCTTAACATTGTTCCTTGGTATATTATTATAGGTATGTTCTAGATGTTCCTAAAATAAGTCTTTGATCTCTTCATCCTTCTTTTCTGTAGGAGCATGAGCACTAATATAGGTAATGTTGAAGAATTTATTCTTCACTCTCAGTGTGCATATCATTTCATTTACTAACCCCTAATCCTATATTTCGTAAATATGCTTGTAACCTATTATAAAAAAATTAAAATGACAAAAAAGTGGTATGAGATAGGAACTTCCTGGCTTTTAATTTTATTTTAGCATGCTACAAATACTTGAAAAGCAATCAAACATCTTGAGGCGGGAGTTTCATTGCAGACTAGTGTAATTCAGAGACTATATAAGCAGTTGGCATGGACTGAGGAGTTATTTAGTTAATTGTCAGAGTGAAGTTCAGTTGTTTGTGAAGTTTGTGTCAAGATCACAATACAGCAGAACAGCTGAGAGCTGCAAGGTCACGAATTGTGAATTGTGCTTCAGTTTTAGAAGAAATAAAGTGAAATAAAAACCAAATTGACTTGTCATTTGCCACATTCTTAACAATACCTTTCCAATTTTCTTTATACATAGTGAAGCAATTATTTATTTTGCTTCACGTTGATGTGACCTTTGAAGCAGGATTATGCAGTATTTTGTCGGTCACACGTTGTTAATACTGTTTGAAATAACAATGCTTCACGCTACCTAATAATTCCTCAATGTTCCTTTGAATCAGTCCTTTGCCACCGATGAAACTGTGAGATTTTTCTCGCTGGGTATGTGTGAGTTGTATTTTGAAAGGATGACACCAATTCTGATTATAACGTCTTTTAATAAAACTTCAATCTTTTCACTATTTTTGCTGAGATTTTATCAACCAATGTACATATGTTATACATAATTTACCAGCCAGATAAAACTGTGCTCACAATTATACACCTAAAATATGTTTTACGCTGATAATTTTGAGTGTCCGTTGGTTTCTACACATTTAGATGCTGCAACAAATTTAAGTCTGTTCACTTCGACAGATAAGCGAAGAGTGTCCATTCGTTCTAATTCATGTGATGCCAGAAAAAACGTTGAAACTATTCCGCTTTTTATATTCGCTTTTTTGCATTCACTTTCTCTTATTATTATTATTATTATTATTATTATTATTATCATTATCATTATCATTATCATTATCATTATCATTATCATTATCATTATCATTATCATTATCATTATCATTATCATTATCATTATCATTATCATTATCATTATCATTATCATTATCATTATCATTATCATTATCATTATCATTATCATTATCATTATCATTATCATTATCATTATCATTATCATTATCATCATCATCACCATCACCATCACCATTGTTATCGTTATCATTATTAGTATTTAAATTCTTTTTAAATCATTAATTTTATGTACAGGGCTTTCGAATCGGTTCTTCACCACTGCATGGCCTTTTGCTTGTGCGGGTTTGAAGCTGCCACGGCTGGGTTTGAAGCTACTAATAAGCCGCACATAAAACATCTTAAAAATCTTACCTTATAGAAAATACTGGAAATGTCGTGAACAATGGTTTAATCAATCCACAGCTTCTGTTCTTTTCAGATGAGGTGTGGTTTCATCTAAATGGCTGTGTGAACACTCATAACAGTCGGTATTGGGCATCTCAAAATCCACATCGCGTTCAAGAAATCCCTCATTATGATTGGAGAGTTTGAGTTCGGTGTGCTGTTAGCGCTACACGCATAATTGGTCCAATATTTTGCGACCAGGTTGTAAATAAAGAGAGGTACCGAAATTACATTTTGACCCCATTTTTTCATGAACTGACAAGAAGAGAAATCACATGGATGGCTTCAACAAGATTCTGCTACTGCCCATACAGTCCATGAATAAAATGAGGGAAGTGTTTGAAGATAGAGTGATTAGTGCTGGTGTATGTCCCTCTCACTCTCCCGATCTAACAGTGTGTGATTTTTACTTGTGGGATAACCTGAAAGACAAAGTTTACGAGAAAAATCCTCACACATTGGAAGAACTAAAACAAAATATTAGAAATGAAATCAGAGACCTTACAGTAGCCCAACTTAATCGTGTGAATCAGAATGTGTTTTCCCACTATAATGACTGTACAGCGGAGAAGGGACGAGATTTCCAGCACTTTCTATAAGGTAAGATTTATATACATGTTTTACGCGGGGCTTGTTAGTAGCGGCAAACCCGGCCGCGGCAGCTTCAAACTCGCTCAGGCAAAAGGCCGTGCAGCAGTGAAGAACCAGTTCGAAAGTCCTGTATCTATAATTTTGGTATCAATGGATTCATTAGCTCCTTTGATATCAGCTTGCTTGTTTTCATTAAGTGATTTTTAAACACATTTACAAAATCAGGACAAAGTAAGGATTTTCTTAATTTTTACTAATTAAGTAATTATGTCTTTAAGGAAATAAAAAACTCTCTGAGAAGCATGCATTGATAGTGTTGTGTTTCAAGCACTCAGAAATGGAAACAAAATTCTTTATGTTTGAATATAGAATTTTGCTTATAATGAACAAATGGAAGTACTCTTGCCATTGATTTGTTTCAATGGAAAAACATTAACAGCTTAATCCTGTACCAAAGAGGAATGGTTTTCTGAAGAAAAAAAAATAAACATACCATACTACTACTGCAGCCAGAGCTGCTTGCAAGTCGTGTCGGGAGACTGATACATGTGCTCATGGCCATTGAAAATAGAGCAGATAAACAAGTTGTTAGAACTATTACTAAAGACATAAAAGAAATCAAGAACGTGGAAAATGAAATAAATAAGGAGATAGATGATATGTATGAACAGATCAAAGCATTAGTAGAACAGTTTGAAGCAGAATTAAAAGAAGAGGAAGAGGTGTGCAAAAAGAGGTTAATTCGACTAGAAAACTGCAAGGAAAGAAATAGAAAGCTAAACCTAATTATTTTTGGAGTAGAGGAGAGAAGAGATAAGAGTTTGGCAGCATGTTGAGGTTCTTTCCAAGAGAAATTAAAGCTGAATACTATAGGATGGGAGATAGTGGACTGTTTTAGAATTGGAAGAAGAGGGCAGAGACTAAGACCAATAATTCTGAAAACAGCCACAATTAAATTTAAATGGGAAGTGTTGAGAAATAGCAAGCAGTTAAAGGGCACAAAAATATTTATTGAACAAGATTTGGGTAAGAAGCAAAGGGAACTGAAATCAAATGCAATAAGGGAAATGAAAGCAAGGGAAGAAGGAAAACGGGCATTCGTAAAAGGAGCCGACCTAAGGATCGAAGGAGTGAAACAGGAACTTTGTAAGCATTACACTGTGTCGGCAGAATCCCAGTTACCATGTGTGGCTGAACAGCTTACTCAGCAGTAGAGAGAACCAGCACCTACATCACCTATGATGAAGCCAGTGACACCTTCGGTTCAGCGGAGGAACGCAGTGGCTAAAGGTCAGCAGTGACGTCACCGAGAAGAACTTTGCAGCTGTCAGCACAGCTGATTGAAGATTCACGGAGAGAAGCCGGTTTGGATGTGTGTAGACAAGATAATTACGCATGATTTCAGTGACATCAGATAGTATTGTAGAGGTGAGAACATGTAATGTTGAGGACCTACTTGAGAAAGTGTGTAGTTGTAAAATGCAGCAAGTGATAAAAAGTGGTGATATGATAGTGGAAACATGAATTAGGTAGAAGTACCTGGGTTTGAGGTACAAGAAGAAAAAGAAATGTGGAAGAAATCAGTGTTATGCCTTTCCTTGTGTGGAATTTATGCAAAAGTGATTATATTTGTATTACTATTAGCTATAATCCACCTACTACATCGGAATTCTATAACACAAATATGTTTAGAAAAATTAGTAGGAATAGTGAGCAGTTTAGAAATAAATACGATGAAGTGGGGATAGTAAATGTTGATTTTAATGCTAGGGTAGAACAACAGGTTAGGTTGAGCAACCCAATTAAGGAGTATGATAAGGAATATGAAATAGGGAATAGGTTTAATAAAGATAAGGTTACAAGCATTAAAGAAAGGAAACATTGATTTTTGTGTGGCAAATGACCTCATGATTTGCAATGGATGTAAAGCATCAGATTTAGAAGGGGATTTTACATTTGCCAATTAGAATGGTCTGTTGCCGGGTTGCAAGAAAACTGCCCTGTAAGTAACTACTCCCTTCTTTAGTTAATGACTGGGTTCAACTAACGAAGTCTTTAAACTTCAGTGAGTTGTAACAAAGACATTAGACCATTCGTTTACTACTCCCGTCTTCAAGAAGAGAAGATTCAATTTGACACAGCAAGTATAGTCGGATCTCAATCACACGTATGATGTCACTGCAACAAACAATTGCCATGCATTCGGGATTGCACTTTAATTTTGTTGATAAAGTTGTTTCATGTTTGCTGCAAGCCAAAATGTTGAAAAAAAGGAATAAAAGTAAACTTTTCTCTTAATGGAACATTTTGTCAGCATTAATTTCAGAAAATAAGAGTAGTATAAGTAAAGTCACGGACAGTTACAAATTGAAGTGAGAAAGTTGGCAATGTGGAACTACAGATGTTCTCAGAATGCAGACTGCTTGGACTTCAGTAGAAAAGTAATTAATTGGTAGAAAATTAACCTATCATGTTTCTGAACGTTTCACCAGGCCTTTGAATTTTCATGTAGGTAAGTGTAGTTTGTAGCGCTAGTAACGTTGGAGAAATTACTAATCGTGGAACCCTTGTCTCACAGTTTGTAAACAATTGCCCTGACTATGAGGCATATTTATGTATTTTAACCTAATTCTGCAATGCCAGGGCTTACATGTCGTATTATTTGATACTGACATTTGTAAACGTGAATATGATCTATCACATTCTGAAAGGCTCCTGTTGTGTAATAACGGAGGGTTATCAACAAATGGTAGGTTCCGTGTAACCAACAGCTGTTACTGTGGCAACATGAACATATATACCTACATGCTTCTTGCAGTCAGTTTATCACTATAATTCCACCACATGTAAAATATCTATGAGTGTTTATTTGAAGAACCTAAATATAACATTAAATTCTAAGTTGTCATGTTCCTGAAAGGTATTGAACTATATCTAAAATTCCTTGGTCTTGCTAGAAATACAGGTTAAGATTTCATATTTTGCTAAAACACTTCTTATTGCAAACATGTAGCATTACATTGTACCCATTTTTTGCACAACTTGTAGTAATACATATAATTGACAATAATTCACCCTCAGGATATGGTAGTTAAACTTGCATGTGTATGTAAGCATGAGCATTAGCTTTATTTACTT
This sequence comes from Tenodera sinensis, assembly GCA_030765045.1. Classification (NCBI taxonomy): domain Eukaryota; kingdom Metazoa; phylum Arthropoda; class Insecta; order Mantodea; family Mantidae; genus Tenodera; species Tenodera sinensis. The sequence goes on from CM060964.1 coordinate 151,660,359, forward strand.
TAAATTAATACATACTTGAATATGACAGACATTCAGCCCAGGCTCTTAGCCTGTCATATCCACCCAACATAATTTCTTATACATACATTTTGCTTCTCTATAGCTATTTAACTATTATAACTAACAGAACATTTTTAATTCTGTTCTCTTTGTACAGACCAATTCCATTTTTTCTTAACTCTACTTAAAAACTGATCGAAGTTCCTGACCTCCTTTCTAAAAATCCTCTTAAATGCTGTTATGCTATCTCCCTTCTCCCATTTCTGCCCCAGAAATTCTTTCCTCCATACGTCCGTTCCTTGGCATTCAAAGACTATGTGCTCCAGATCTTCCTTCCCCCTACAAATAGGACACTGACTCTGAGGAATACCCTTTCTTAGTCCTCTCAACCTCCAAATACCGGTTCTTAGCCATGCTATTGCCTCCCTTTGTTCATTGTTTACCTTATCAACATATGTTTCCGTTTCCCTTGTTTCCTTCATTGATTTGTAATCTACCGGGGACCTTTTTTCCATTATACCTCCAAACAGTTTTTGGATTTCTATGTCTTTAAACCTCTTTCTTATTATTTCCAGAATTTGTTATGATTATTCTTCCCTCTCCTCCAGTATTCCCCCATTCCATTTACTTCTAGGTTCTTTTGAATACTACTTGTCCATCCAGGTTCCCTAAGACTTTTCCTGGTACTCTACACACTGCCTTAACAAATTATTTTTATCTAAATTCAAAATCCTGTACCAAAATTTCAGAGCTTTTTCTATAATCATACACTTCCTCGACATCCTTCCCATCTCCATCTATGCTACTTCTCTTGCCACCGCACTTGGAAGACCCAACACTTCCCTGCAAAACATCCTATGAACTGTATCTATGGTTCCCTCCCCCTCGTTCAGTCTCCATATGTCTATACCATAGATTATTGCTAACATAGCTCCTTTCCCCTTTATCAGAGTTAATTTCACATGTGTATGTAGTTATATGTATGTATATACTTGAAATAAAGCAGTAAAGCCACTTAAATTGAGTATCATGGTCAACACTCAACATTGCTTATTGCAAGTATGTAGAATTAGATTGGTGCATTCCTGTAATAAAATCAAAGGATAGTAGTAGAATACAGGCAGCAGAAATGTTATTTCTGCGGAATGTGAAAGGATGCACATAGAGCAGATAGAAAACAAAATGAGTTAATAAGAGAAGAACTAAATATATATAAATTAGAAGACAAAATTAAAACAAATAAGAAGAAATGGACAGAACATTTAATGAGGATGAGTGATGAAAGGATACCTAAGAGGACATATGATTTGAAGCTTTCCTGGTGACGAACATATTCAAGATGCTCTCGGGCTTCGAGCCAGGTGTAGTGATGAAAAGACATCAACGTTTCGGGAGTGTACATCTCTCCCATCTTCAGGATGAATGACTAGCAAGAGTGAAGGGACCAGTACTGTCAGCCAGTACGTACCGAGTAGAAAACACCCAGTCTAGTGTGGAGGTGGTTCACCGCTCCGTTGGAATCTGTGTTTTCTGAGTCGGTCGATTTCCAGTTTTAAGGCTGGTTTCCAAGATGGACTAAACTGCAATCCAGCGTCCCGGTTCAGTGTACTCTTCTCGGAGGAGATGGCCAGAGCCTCCTTAACCCTCCGTTCCCATAAACCGCTACATTTTGCCACAATGGTCGTTCCTTTGAAGTTAGCTCTGTGGTCTTTTTCAAAGCAGTGCTCTGCCAGCCCTGACTTTTCAGGCTGCATTAATCGTATGGACCGTTTGTGCTCCTTGACTCTGGTGGAAATGGTCCTGCCGGTTTGCCCTATGTACGGCGTCCCGCATTCACAGGGGATACAGTATACCCCTGGTACATTAAGGAGCAGTTTGTCCTTAACCGGCCTCACTAGGTTTTGGATCTTCAAAGGCGGCTTGTGGATGGTTCTGATGTGTTTAGCGAGAATTCTACTGATTCTGCCGGAAAGATTGCCAGTGTATGTAATGCAGGCAGTGGCGGTCGGTTGGTCTGGTGTTTGCTGAGTTTGTGGTTTTCCTCTCTTGGCCTTGGAGATAGAGGCTTCAATATCCTCTACAGAATAGCCGTTTTGGCGGAATGTGTGCCTCAGGTGCTGCAGCTCTTGTTTTAGGCTGTTGAGATCTCCGACCCCAAATTCAGTTCACCATGGAAGTTGAGAAGGACGGAAATCTGCCATTTTTGGACATCCTGGTCTCCAGAAACAACAACGGTACTCTGGGGCATGCAGTATACCGCAAACCAACACATACTGACCTCTATTTGAATGCTCGCAGTTTCCATCATAAGTCACAATGGGTCGGAGTTCTCAACACTCTGTTCCACAGAGCTCTGTCGATCTCCGATCCCAGTCACCTAAAACAAGAGCTGCAGCACCTGAGGCACACATTCCGCCAAAACGGCTATTCTGTAGAGGATATTGAAGCCTCTATCTCCAAGGCCAAGAGAGGAAAACCACAAACTCAGCAAACACCAGACCAACCGACCGCCACTGCCTGCATCCCATACACTGGCAATCTTTCCGGCAGAATCAGTAGAATTCTCGCTAAACACAACATCAGAACCATCCATAAGCCGCCTTTGAAGATCCAAAACCTAGTGAGGCCGGTTAAGGACAAACTGCTCCTTAATGTACCAGGGGTATACCGTATCCCCTGTGAATGCGGGACGCCGTACATAGGGCAAACCGGCAGGACCATTTCCACCAGAGTCAAGAAGCACGAATGGTCCATACGATTAATGCAGCCTGAAAAGTCAGGGCTGGCGGAGCACTGCTTTGAAAAAGACCACAGAGCTAACTTCAAAGAAACGACCATTGTGGCAAAATGTAGCGGTTTATGGGAACGGAGGGTTAAGGAGGCTCTGGCCATCTCCTCCGAGAAGAGTACACTGAACCGGGACGCTGGATTGCAGTTTAGTCCATCTTGGAAACCAGCCTTAAAATTGGAAATCGACCGACTCAGAAAACACAGATTCCAACGGAGCGGTGAACCACCTCCACACTAGACTGGGTGTTTTCTACTCGGTACATACTGGCTGACAGTACTGGTCCCTTCACTCTTGCTAGTCATTCATCCTGAAGATGGGAGAGATGTACACTCCCGAAACGTTGATGTCTTTTCATCACTACACCTGGCTCGAAGCCCGAGAGCATCTTGAATACCTAAGAGGACCTTTCTATATAACCCAAGAGGAGCACGAGATGTTGACCACCTCGCAGAAGATGGACTCCACTGATGACTTTGCCTGAACAGGCTGCATAGCCTAAACCATGTAGAAGAAGAAGCATTCTTGTATTGCAGAACTTGTAGTAATACAAGTGTAATTGACAATAATTCATCAGGATGTGGGATGTGGAAGTTATAGTTATATGTATGTTCTTGAAAAAGTGAAGTTGCTTAAAAGGGACAGTGGGTGGATAGAGGAAGCTCTTCACTTTATCGTATTGGGTATGGTAGCCTGTCGAAATTGGAAACATGCATCACTGCTAAAAATACTGATAAAAAGTATTTTGTGTAGGTTTTTCAGGACATATGCAATCTAAAAACGAATTGCTTTCAGATCCAATAGAAACTCTTTGTCACAAAAAGATTGTATAATGAAGAACAGAATATAAATACAACACTTCCTGGCGTAAAACTATAATTATATGTATGCATACAGCAATAGTTTTTATTTACTTGTATCTGAAGATTTAATATGAAAAATGAAGAGGAAACCATGCGATGAAAGCAATAGGGACAGCCATTCTCTAACTGTTTATAGATCCAAGATTCGATCTTTAGTGATACTCAATGAATAGCGATGTAAATCAGTCTTGCAACTCATTTCAGAGGCAAGTGAACACTTCAGCGCTAAAGAACTCTCTAAGTGCATTCTTGCAACCCAGCATAAGTGTGGTAAACTACATATATGTTCTCCAGAGATTGAAAAGTCGATTTTAGAGTTTGAGGTCATGAGTACAGTAACATCTAGCTTTCATCTCCCTCTGAGATTAAAATTAGAAGTAAATACGGATAGGAAGGAAGAATATATTGAGTCCTATAGATTTGCACAAGTTTACAGATGGAGGAAAGAAAAGTATGAAATATTTTATAAAGAATTAAATTCAGGAAGGGCAGAAATACTATAAGAGAGATTAGAGAGCTTACTAAATATAGGAAAAAGTGAGCAAGCTTAAGAATTAGCAGAATTTAGCTTAAAACATGTTGGTGGCAGAATGAAAGTTGAGAATTAAAAGTAAAATTAAACTTCCCCGTTATATATAAAACAAAATGTTAAACAAAAGGGGAAGTATTAGAAATAAGCAACTCCAAGAGAGAGGAATAAATTGTACTATTGGTAGTTATGTAATTGTGAGAGATGAGAAACATTTATTCATTAATACTGTTGCAGCCACCCATTTGTTTTCTCAGAAAAATTGTTGATCGCTGTTTTTAAATAAAATCATGTCACTTCAGAACTTTGTGACAGGGTACATCAGCCTAACAACATTAGTGGCGGTGGTGGTGGTGATTAATTAATAAATAATTAACAATAATTCATAAATGTCAGTGATATTCATCAAACCCATTTATCTAAAAGGTAGGGAAAAAGTTGCAGGGCTTGTAACGTTTAGAAAAAAACAGCTATTAACACAAGGTCACCGAACAATGAGAACAAAGCCACATCCAAAATCTGTAGAATCTTTTGTTCATCCTAATGTTGATGAAGGGATGCATGTTCACTCAGCATGAGCCCCCTGAAAGATGCATTTTCAGACAAGAATTGCCCCATTGGTGAACATCTGGGAATTAGGATAGATCTCCACCAAAAATGTTGATAGGCAGTGGAAAACAAGGGGAGGATGTTTTAAACAAAACTAAGGTACACGTTTCTCTCAGATATATCAGACGATCTCCAAGACATACTGCTCGGCAAAGTGAGTGTTAGAATGTTCAACATGCTAAATTCATAAGTCCAAAGGAGCAATAATTGGGAATATCAGTATTGCGAGTAAGAGAAAAGACACGATGGATATATATGGTAGCTAAAGGGAAGGTTCAATTGTAAATATAAATGTTAATGCGGCAAGGAAAATAAAAGTTCACAGGATAATAACAAAATAACTTCAGTGTTAATTATTTCACAACTGAGCTGCTGTAATCACCCAAGACATCAGAGTCATAGCTGAGGCAAGCTCTGCAAACAATAAGAATCCAGCTGCAACTTTCAACTTGTTTGAAAAATTCTCGGCAAAGTCTCCTCTATATTTAATAATGGTTTTAAAAAATGCAACACTTCAAAGATAGCCACTGCTTGTAAGTGATATCTTTCAACAGTTCCTCTTCTAAACACTCCAATAAGGAACTGCTAAATCGCTTATACTGAGATAAATGATATCACTTAAAAGTAGGGGTGGCTCTAGGGGCAGTGCCTCCATGCCATGACACTGCCTTAATAAAACAAAAACGTACACATTTTTAATTAGTTGCATACTCCATGGTTACGTTGAGAATACGAGCATTAGTCTTATTACTCCTAAAGGTGCAATGAAATGGCTTGTCTGACAATGGAAAACCATAGAGGTGAAGGAAGCGACAGCAAGTTAGGAGTGTGCAGCTTTATTATATTACTGTTCTATGGATCCATGCCACTTCATATCTGGCTTGGATTTACAGTGTTTTGGACATCAAGCCTGGGTGCTTGTGGGGTTTGGAGCAGAAGGGGAATAGCTCATATTCATGCCAGTTAGTAACTGTCACGGTTACCGTTAGCAGCATATGCAAATTATTTGTACCAACTTTATCACACACTTAGCAAAATGTGCTATATTTGAAATGAGAAATAAGTCATCAGTCACTATTACTGCGTAAAAGTATAAAATCATGTCTTATTATATCATTCATTTTCCATTATTTATACTTAAAATTATATGAATAATTGTTTTCTATAAAGTTGGCTGCACTGCCAGTAATCCTGTACAATTGAACGAGAGGTGTGCTAGGATATAGGAAAAGTAAACACTGTCAAGCGCATGAGTGATCATGTTTGCAATGTGTGGTTTGCTTTGTTTAAGTAAAATGAATAAGGTGAGTTCTTTACTATCTCATTTTCTACATTATGATTAGAAGACAAGGTGAAAGTAAAATGTGTGAATAAAGACTGAATGCGTTAGACATGCTTTTGTGTAAAAATAATGTTTGTGAGCAAGAGTTCTTTACTATCTCATTTTCTACATTATGATTAGAAGACAAGGTGAAAGTAAAATGTGTGAATAAAGACTGAATGCATTAGACATGCTTTTGTGTAAAAATAATGTTTCTGAGCAAGATTTCCAATTTCAATTAGTGATTGAATGTTCGCAGAAAAGAAGGAGAGAAGACTGGAATTCAAATACAGAACATCTTAAAAATTCTGAGGCAACAAAAAGTGCCTCAAACATCCAAAGTGGGTCACAATGCAATTGTCGCAAAGAAAAAGAAAAACTATTGACGGCATCATAATTTTCTCCTCCAATCGCCTAATACACGGGAAAGAGGCTGTTTACCGCCATCTCAGCTGTCAGGGGGTCCAACCAAGAAACTTCAGAGAGGCAGCTCAACCAACTTGGTTTAAGGTAATCTTAAACCTGGTTTGAGGTAGCTCAAAATTTTATCATCTGCTTGCAATGAAAGTCACCAGTGGTGGTGGCAGTGGCGATGGCGGCCATGGTTGTGGCCTATTTCAGGGAACTATTCTGGCACTACCAGTGCATTCATGCTTCAGCCACCACTGCTTAAAAGCTGTGGCTATCTTTAAACATGTCTTCTTTTAAACACTCAAGTAAGGTAACTGCTAAATCGTTTATACTGAGACATAAATCATGTCCATCTAGCCAACATTTAATTTCATGAAAACTGAGCATAATCTGGATAATGAAATGGTAATCGTTTTTGAGTGGAATATTACCATTATAATCCAATGAACTTTTCTTTAGATTTGCTCCCATTATTATAGGCTTCACATTTTGGCGTACAGTGTATAAACAAATACTATGTTGCCACTTCCACCTTCAGTTACACTCGGCAAATATTGAAAAATTTATCTGTTGGTTACAATATTTTGTATTGAAGGGTTGTTCAATTTCTATTGCATTTGCAAGAATTGGCCAGTTTTCCTTCTTCTTTTGACTGATACCCAGCCATTCTATCTCTTTAGACTACTGACCTCATCACTGAAATAAAACTAATATTGGGTGTCAAGAATGCACTTATAGGTTTCATTAGCACTAAAGTGTTCATTTGCCTCTGAAATGTGTTGTAAGGCTGATCTGTGATGCTATTGGATCACTACTGGTAGAATCTCAGACCTATAAACAGTTAGTGGATGGCTGCCATTATGGCTTTCATCGTGTGGTTTCCCCTTAATTTTTTCATATATATGACACCCTCAGATACAAATACATAAAAACTACTGCTGTATGCTTTATTGTCAGTTGATATGTGTATAGAATTATAGTTTCATCCTGGAAACTGCTGTATTTCTATTCTGTTCTTCATTATAGAATCTTTGTCTGACAAAAGGGTTATATTAAATCTGAGTCCATTATGGTAAAGATTGCATATCTGATGAAAACCCTCTTTCATAAAAAAATACTTTTTTTATCAATATTTTTAGCATTGATGTGTGTTTCCAATTTTTATAAGCTACAGTACCCAAAATGAAGAGAAAATGAAGAGCTTTCTCCATCCATTTATGTCATGTTGTTTAGGTCACTCCACTGACAGAGCTGCCAGCATATTTTAGTGAATCCTGGGTAGATGCAAAGTTATGCTGAGTTAAATAAGTAATGGTTTAAGAACATAATGTTGCCTCATAAAAGTTGTGGGAGCCACCCACCATCCCTTTTAAGGAACTTCACTTTTTCAAGTATATACATCTGTAGCTGTAACTACCATATCCTGATAAATTATTGTCAATTACAGATGTATTTCATCAAGTTGTGCAATAAAGAAATGCACCAATATAATTCTACGTATTTTCAATAAGTGATGTTGAGCGTTGACCAATTACATGTATTACTACAAGTTGTGCAATAAATGGGTGCAATATAATGCTACATGTGTGCAAAATGTGATATGAAGTGTTTAAGCAAATACACAATCTTAACCTGTATTTCTACCATGACCGAGGAATTTTAGAGGTACAATGCTTTTCAGGAATATGAAACAGAATTTAAAATTATTTAAAATTATATTTAGGTTCTCCAAACAAACACTCATGCGTATCTTGCACAAAGTACAGTGCTGGAAATCAGTATAACTAGGTTTCCTGCTGACAGTAATAGGTACAATGTCTGAAGCATACATGTATCTAATTTATTATGAAAGTAGTAGATATGGGACATACAAAAATCATGACAGAATTAGTTGTTTTTTTTGATAGCACATGTAACAAATTAAGGCATTTGCATTTCCTGGATGGAAATTGATATAAAGGCACTCACTGTCCTGTTGTGTTATTGCCTTGTTAGTACTTTGTCGAACCTCCGTTCTTCCTAATTACCTCAAAAAGTCACTTAGGCATTGATTTTGTTAGGGTTTGTAGTTCTTGCAGTGAAATTGTCGCCCACTCTTCTCATATCATTCTTTTCAGCTCACATATGGCATCAAATTGTCTTCCATTGCGATAAACACGCCTTGCAAGTTATCCCCAAAGGTTTTTGATGGGGTTCAAATCCGGGCTACGTGCAGGCCAGGGCAAGATATCTTTCTCTTCAAACCACTTTTTGGTTGTAGTAGAAACATGCACAGGTGCATTGTCTTGTTGAAACATTAGACTTTCGTCCCATAAGTCCTCATACATTCTAATCAATTCTGTCTCTAGCAGCTCAGTGTACATGTTAGAGTTCATTCTAGTGTTCAGCCAAGCAATGCATGATGTACCTGTAGCGCAGAAAGCTGTTCTCAGATCATGCCAATAAAATTGAAATACATCCGGCCCATCTAAATTAAACTTTTTCTCATCACTGAAGATAACTTTATCCCATTCTGCAGTCCATGACATATGTTTTTCTGCAAACTCCAAACTAGCCTGTTTATGTTTGGGTGTTTGAGCTGCTTTCTGCAGCTGTTTCCTGAATGTAAGATGTTTGTCATTTGACAAGATTTGTCGTACACATCTGGCAATTACTGGCAACTGTAAATCAGCAACAAGTTGAGAAGAATAACGGCTTGTGACCCTTGCTTTGTGCAAAAGTAACTTTCGATGCCTCCAATAACTTTCTACTTTGCCCATATTTTCTGTTCTGTCCATATCGTGTGCCCAATCTAATGAAATTATCTATCACTGAACTTACGCGGTTCAACTTCTTGGCAATTTGACAATTAGAGAGACCCATTTCCTTGTACGCACTGATTTTCGCGTTTTCATCACATCATAACTGTTTTCCGCATGACATTGTCACAATAGTGGTTTATGTGCACAACAAGCACTGTAACTAATAGTGACTGTTTTCTATCTGCAGTAACGACAAGTATGCACACACTGGCACACACTTACACCCACAGACACCAAGAAAAATGTGAAGCAAGGTTTCTGTGATATTAGTAATTTCCCCAATGTTTCCAGTGCTATAAACTACAGTTACGTGAACATTGAAAGGCCTGGCGGAAAGTGAAATGTTCAGCAACAGAACAGGCTACTTTGCTATTACTTGATTACTTTTCTATTGAAGTCCAAGCAATCTGCATTCTGTAGACATAATTGCATGTTGCCAACATTCTTACTTCAATTTGTAACTGTACCCATGACTTTATTTTATGCCATTCTTATTTTCTGAAATTAATGCTGACAATATGCTGTTCTTTCAGATAAAATTTTACTTCTATTCCTTTTGCTCTACATTTTGGCTTACTGAAAATCAGAATGTCAACAAAATCAGAAACATCATACATCTGACAAGATAGCTACATATGCCAACTATATCTACTCAGCCATTTTGCTGTTTCTCTTCTTGAGGAAAAGCATAGTTAACTAACCTAACCCCATGGCATAAGAGCCCTTTCTGGGCCAAGGCATACCTCCTGGCCACTGCAACCCACACCTCTCCCCACCATGGGCATCATGAGCAGGATGCAGCGTTGGAGGGTAGGACGTGGACAGCACTCTGGTCCCTCCTGGCCAGTTATGCAGTCTTTCCAACCGAAGAGAATAGTTAATGAATCATATAATGTTGTTCTTGCAACTGCCTAAAGTTTAGTCTTGAATAGTTTATGCATCCATTAACTAAAGAAGAGAATAGCTAATATGGCAGTTTTCTTGCAATCCTGTGTAAGAATATTAACTGTGACTTCTGACAGGCTTTCGTCAGACTTTGGATTGGCAGAGCATTAAATGCCCTTCGCTTTAACTATAGCTTTTACCTTTCTTGCTAAATAATTAGTAATACCAGATTCATTCTGTGGGGTAGTAAGGGGTAGTGATGCACCTCCTATAGCCTCTCCTACCCAATTCCCATCCTCATCCTGCCCGTGGTGCACCCTGCTTTTAACAGATGAGGCTCTGGGGACCGAATCACAGCGGTATAACTGTTTCATCTAAAATGGAGGAAATGTCATTTACATATGTGCTGGCCTATCACAGCACAACAGCGTCCCTCAGAGGCACATGAGGGGAAGGTCGGTGGATCTAAATACCACCTATTTAGTCCTCCCAGCTAGGTCCAATGGACCCGTTGACCAATGATAGGTGTGGTCCCCCTTGCAAAATGGGGGTTTAAGTCGGGTGATGTAACTGCCACATTGTAAAACTGGTGCCCGTTAAGAAAACAGTTACATGAAAGCCACATACATGAATATGAGTCCTAAACATAAACATTCCGGAGTTAAAACTGTCCCCCAATTGGATCTCCGGGTGGGGACATCTTTAGGCAAATTTCATCACAACAATTCCAGTACTTTAAGAATTCTACAATGGAATGCAGGAGGCATGTCCCAGCCTAAAAAACAAGAGCCGATGAAAATATTAAAAGACCAAGATATAGATGTCTTCACAGTACAAGAAGCCAATATATCAGAAGAACAGGAAATATACTTTGAAATGAATCAGTACACTACACATATACTTCCAAAGGCTCGTCAAATAGCAAGTGGTATTCTTACAGGAATTAAAAGAAATATGAAAGCTACTATCCAAATCCAAAAAACAATGGAAGAACAAGATAAATCAGAAATAGTTAAAATTGAAGTATGGAAAAGTAACTACCACTATAGAATTTACAGTATCTACAATCCTCCAGACAATACACTAGATCTAAATTCTATTCCCATAGAACCCAAAAGTATTTTAATAGGTGATTTTAATGCACACTCCCCTAGGTGGGGCTACAGAGATATAAATTCAGCAGGAAGAGTCATAGGAGACCTATTAAACTCATCAACAATGGAATTAATATTTAATCCGAATGATCCACCCACTTACCTTCGTTATAATGGTTCAGGTACAAATCCTGATCTTCTGATGGTGTCATCTGACATAATTGACAATACAAAAAGAGAAATAATAGAAGACCCAGGTTCAGGCCACAGAATCACCATAAACTCCATAACAGGTCTAATAAATAAAAGTAACAAACCAAAAATTAAAACTTCTTGGAATTTTAAAAAAGCAGATTGGTCCAGTTTCCAAAATGGGATTGAAGGGAAGTGTAATATACTGTTAGAATCAGAGTTCAAGTCAACAGATGAAATGAATAAAAAAATTTGTGAAATATTATTGACAGCAGCCAAAACACATATCCCCAAAGGAAAGTTAAAGAAATATAGCTACTTTTGGTCTCCATCTTTATCTAAGTTAAAACACGAAAGAAATATAGCAAGAGTCAAAGCCGAAAGAACCAAGTGTCCAGAAGATGTACAAAACTGGAGAAGAAAAGCAGCCATTTTTAAGAAAGAATTAATTACAGCAAAGAGGGCCAGTTTCACAAATTTTGTAGAACATATGGACTATAGGAAAGATGGAAATAAAATATACAAATTCCTTAATAAAACAAAATTATCAAAAAATACAACTGAACCATTAAAACATAATAACAAAAGCTTAACTACAGATAGGGAAATAGCAGAATCCCTTAACAAGTTTTATGCTCAGTCACAAAGAATACCCCAAGCGTATAAAAAACAAGATAAGGCTATCCAAAAAACTATCAGAGAAACTAATTAGCCAAAAGGTATACGAAATGATATTTTTATTCAGGATTTTAACGAAACAGAACTTGATTTAGCAATAGAACAATTACAGAACAAAAAATCTCCAGGACCGGACAAGATCCACCCAGAGTTTATTAAACACCTTGGCAGGAAAGGAAAAGAAATCCTACTTAAACTGTATAACACGTGTTGGAGAATGACTGTACCTTCCAACTGGAAAAAAGCCATTATCATCCCGATTTTAAAGAAAAACAAATCTTCAAACAGTATTAATAGTTTCAGACCAATATCTTTGACCAGTGTTATTGCAAAAGTGATGGAAAGAATGGTGGCATCTAGAATTAACTGGTTCCTAGAATATTACAACTTAATTAATAGTTCACAGACCGGCTTCAGACAAAATCATAGTACAAGTGAAAATGTACTCCTACTAAGCCAAGACATCAAGGAAGCTTTCAATAGAAAGGAGGATACCTTAGCAGTATTCATTGATTTTAAATCAGCATATGACTCAGTCTGGAGAAACAAATTAATTGAGAAGTTGCAATCAATAGGTGTGAAAAGTAACATGCTTAAATGGATAACTCAGTTTATTTCACAAAGATTTTGTGCCACAAAATATAATACATACATTTCCAAATATAAACAAACACACCGAGGACTTCCACAAGGTGCTGTTCTGAGCACAACACTCTTTAACATATATATAAATGACCTTCCATCAATAATAAAAACTTTAGAAACCAAAATTGCTTTATTTGCTGACGATGTAGTCATTTGGACTTCAGGCTCTCCAAAAAAACCTGAATTAATTAAAGACAGAATAGAAACAGCCCTAAACAAAGTACATGAATGGAGCTCCAGAAACCTCATGACTATCAATGTGGAAAAAACAAATTATGAATTATTTACACTAAAATACAAACCAGTTAATATTAACATAAATTATAATGGTAAACCACTAGAAAGCAGTTGATGATGCCAAATACTTAGGCATCACTTTCGACAGAAAGCTAAGTTGGAAAAAACATATAACAAACATCTCAGAAAAGGTTGAAAAGAAACTGCAAATCCTGAAAAGGTTAGCTGGTGCTAAATGGGGCTGCTCAAGGAGAGTCCTTAACACAACATACAAAATGTATGTTAAACCAAACCTCTTGTACTGTTCTGAAGCTTTAATAACAGCAGCAAATGCTAACATCAATAAACTTGAACAAATACAAAATCAGACTCTTCGCCTAATCACTGGAGCAGTTAAACCCACACCTATTGATGCCATGCTTGCCTTAACACGGACCCCATCAATAACAACAAAAATAGAAGAACAAGCATTGCTCCAACATGAGAAAATGTTACGACTGCCAAACTCTAAATGGACAGAAGAGAACCTCCCCCCTTCAATCCTTAAAGCTCATAGTGGTTTCCTAGAAAAGGTAACACAGATTAAATCCAAATTGAACATTCCTAACACCAGAGAAAATCTACTTATAAGAGAAAATCCATTGGAATTATTGCAACCTGCCTTCAATTTGGAATTAATAGAGGAAATAAGTAAATCAGACACACCAAAAGAAATACAAAAACTTCTAGCTCTGGAAACAATCAATACTAGGTATCCCACAGAAGAATGGCTGCACATATATACTGATGGATCCTCCAAGGAAAACTTTACTGGAGCTGGAGTTACGTGTTCACATTTTTCCTTTTATCATTCTGTTGGCAGAGACACAACAAATTATGATGGAGAAATAGAGGCTATACACATTGCTCTCCGACAATTATTAAATCTTCCCTTAAATAAATTTAACAAGGCAGTAATTCTTTCGGATTCTAAAGCTGCAATTCAGGGAATATGTTCAAATACTACAAAGAAGTCAACAAAAATTGGAGAATGCTACAAAATGTTAACACAACTCAAAAAAGTTAATAAGACTGTTCATCTCCAATGGATTCCAGCACACTGTGGAGTCATGGGGAACGAAGCTGCAGACTCACTTGCAAAGAAAGGCACAACAATAAAACAAAAGTCTAAATTCAATTTCTCATATTCCTCAATAAAACGCTTGATCATTAAAAAATTTTCTCATTCATACCTACAAGAAGTAGAAACAAATGCCAAAGATAAAAAATGGATTACACTACTTTCCAACCCAGATATAATCCCCCAGAGACCAAGGAAAACAGCGGTTGCAGCCTTCCGACTATTGAAAAATCATGACTGGTTAGCAAGTCATCTCTACAGAATAGGTATCTCAGCCTCACCAATATGTGTCCTGTGTAACGATCCAGCAGAAATGAACGAAGACCACTTGAAGACCTGTGAAACATTAAGATCAGAAGAAACTACAGTTCAAAAGTATTGGAAAGCACGAATGCTAATGGCTTCATTGCCAGATGCAAGGCACTAGAAAACAACAACAACAACAGATTCATTCTGTTCACCAGCTTAGCACTAACAGTAGAAATGTGGATAATTTCAACATGATTGGCATTTATGAACTTATCTTTTAGCTAACTAATTATTAGAGACTGGAATTCCATGCAAATGCATGTTTTAATAAAATCATTAGACAGCTCAAACTTACTACTTTTCTATTTCACTATTTTCAGATTCTATATATGTATACTTCTGTGCATATTTGCATTTTTTGTCCTTTTTGGAGATAAAGCATGCACAATGCATGTATAAGCAATTTTTAGCTTACTTATGCATATAATACACATTATTTTCAATTTTAATGCATATTTTAATGGTTTTGAATACACACCTCAGGTTTTTTTTTTTATTTTTATGATCCTTTTGCTTGCAGAATTAGGATTGAAGAAAGAAAAGGGGGTTGGAAATAGGAGCAATAAAAGGTTAATATTCTCATAATAGAGTTTCACCGACAGCCCTCTGCAGATAGCGTGTCATAAACAGATTTATTTATCCACCATAACCACCGCCAAGCCTTTGATTTCACATCAATGGAAATTTAGCCAAGTGAGGTACCATGGCTGACATGACAAAGACACAACTGCAGAGTGATTTTGTGAAATTTGAACAAACTTTGCTACAAATGTTGATTCTTTTAAAACTGAAATCATTCGCTAATCTGTCTTTGCAGTGTGTATGTAAATCCTGTAAGTGGTAAATGTCTGTGTTATTCTGTTTGTTTGCATTAATGTGGTTCTAATATATCTCCGGTTAAAGATTCCAGAAGTGTGGTCCTTGCGCAGTGGATAAAAGGAAAGGATTTTATTAGACACAATGGGTATATTGTATTCTGTGTTTGTTGTAGTAAAGAGGTAAGCTATTCTTTTTCTGAAATTTTCTATGGCACTTGTTCTTTGTAAAACATTACAAAGTTCATTTTAAATAATTAAATAAGAATGCCAGTTTTTTTAAAAATATATCCTTGTAACAAAAAGATCTTTTATAATTTCAGATAAAATGTACTAAAAAATTTCAAGTCAACAGCATGTCACATCTACTCACATATTGCAAGAATGCAAAAAACAAAAGAATCTGCAACATACCAAATCCAGTCATTTGTTACTGCTTCTGCACCTAACGCATCACAAAATAATTTTTACATGGATTTTTTATAAGAGCAAATATATTACTTGAGTAACTTAGAGGTTTTTTTGGAGAAGCATACAACAAAAGATGTCCCTGATTCCTCAACATTGAAGAAAAATTATGTTCCAAACTCTTATAACCATGTAGGCCTATGTAATGTATTTGCCAAAATAAATTTAATTGTATGTAAAAATAAATGAAAACTATTTTCACAGACGTAAAAATACCTGTTGCTAACCAGGTGCTGGATAAAATTTGCAAGGACACTGGAACTTCAAACATATGGACATCTGTAGATGAAACAAATGATCCTATGGGGTGCTATGTTGCTGACCTAACAGTAAGAAAATTAACTGAAAATGGGCCTGTTCAACCCCATCTAGTGTGTTGTAAAGTCCAGCAAAAAGCAAACAATTTCAAAATTGCTAGTTTCTTTGATGATGGACTATTTAAGTTTTAATCCTTAGGTATTGTAATTGAATAACATTTTAAATAATTATTTTATTCACATTTAAGCCTCTACTTTTGCACCTATAACTTCTTGAGATGTAGAGAGGTCACATTTTCTGTCTATAAAAGAATTTGATTGATAATTGCAGACTTCACAGAAAAAAATTTAGAAATGTTGTTAGTTGTTAAGTGTGCAAAAAAGTGAAGTGAATTAATAAGTTGGGAACAAAAATGATAGTGCCTATTTTTTTTTTTTTTTTTTTTTTTTTTTTTCACTTGGTCGTACATGTATTGTATTTTGATAGTGCATGAATACACGCTTATTTTAGGATTTTATAGTGCATGGAATTCTCGTCTTTAATAATTATCTTTGTTTTCACATTATTACATTGACACACTACGAGGTTATTGCATTGTCACCACTAAACAATGGCCACCAATATGACCTTGGAGTTAAAGGCAGGGTATAAATGGAACAAAAAAAGAATAAAGAATCCACTGAAGAATGAAACTGTATAATTTCACTTAAATTTTTTCAGTTTTACTGTGCTGTACTTAGTTGAATTCTTCATTTTCTTATCTACAGGAGACACTCCTGTAAATGACAGAGATGCTCTAAGTTGGCTGAGTGCGTCACCTGCATTGACATAATCATCACAATCATCATTTTGTGCAGCACTGTGGTCAAGTTAAGGAATGTGCTGAGAAACAGCCTACTCCTTTTCTGTTTTGTATGTGATGTAGACTCTTTTATCCCCATTTGGATTTCATAATTTAAAGCACACAACCAGTCAGTTACATTTCAAAGTCTTTTGTAATAGGCAGTGATTCCACTTTTGTATGGATTACAATTATACCTTAATTAGTGCCTTTGCTCCATTATCCACAGGCTTTAAATTGAAAATATTGTCTGATTTTTAGAAAGGAAAATCACTTTTCACATAGCATTATGATTCAGTAAAATGCACAGTGAATTATTCACTTTGAGAACACACTCAAAAATGAGTATTGATCCTAAGGTCACAGGTTCAAACCTGGCACAGACCATGGTTTTTAAGTGTGCTTAAACATGACAGTCCATGTTAGTAGATATACTGGCATGTAGAAGATCCTCTGTGGGATAAAATTCTGGCACACCAGTGGTGCTGATATGATTCAGATTCAGATTTATTCACCAAGAAAATTCATACAGAATATAGTCTTCGCCAAAAAATGGCAAGACAGACATTATCATATTTATAATATACAAAGTTTAAGAAAATAATACAAAGTCGCACCAAGGTGAAACACAGATATCCAACATTGGCCTTAAGGACTGAGGGCAACCTTGGAAAAAACCTCAGGTATACAGTACCTAGCATTTGAACATTTTAAACTGATTCTATATACATTTTATTTACCATTGAGGCGACAGAGTACTAAATACAGGTGATGTTGAATACAGTCTTGGTCTTGGAGGCTGTCATTAAGTTTCTTCTTGAGTTGAAGTGCATCTCCCAGATGAACAGGACCCATGAAACAGTTTAGAGGGGCAATATTTTGAAAAATTAACTAGGATGGGTGGCTTATTTACCTAATTCTAAATAAGCAAGTGATTTAGTGCAAAGGGGAATCAAAATTGGGTATTCATGAATTCAACAACTGAATAAAACATATATTTTAAGAACAATTCTTTAACTTTATTTTTAAATGTTTTGATCTATGGAAATTTGATGGCCTCAGGGATTTTATTATATAAGTTAACAGCTTTATGGGAAACTGAATTCAAACTTTTTGTTAAGCTATGTTGTTGGAGATGGATTGCTGTTGCTATTGGTGTATTGTATGAATGGTATTCATTATTAAGCTTGAAGATGCTTTTATTTTCATGTATGAATGAAACTGTTTCTAAGATATAAACACATGGTAAAGGTAGAATTTTTAGATCTGTAAAAAGCGGTTTCCTTGGAGTGCATTGGTTCACTTGTTTGATTAATCTTACTGTTCTTTTTTGTAGTTTGAACACCTTAATGCAGTTGTGGAAGATCTGTAAAAGGGGATTCTGTATTTCAATACTGAATATACATAGCCAAAATACACCGTTTTTAAGACATCTAGATAGCATGTTTTAGCTAGCACTCTTGTAGCATAGCGTATATGACTTAATTTGTTGGCTAGAAAGTTGATATGCTCTGTCCAGTTGGGCTGGGAATCATTAACAATCCCCAAAAACTTGGGGTAAGGGCTCTCACCAACCAATGTATTAAATATTGAGACTGAAGCAGGATTAGGAGCTCCCGATTGTTAGTTGACTTTAAGAGTTGTTGTCTTATATTTATATGTTGTTGTTGTGTTTAACGCCCGCTTTTACTACTACGGCACCGCAGGCGGTGACACTGATGATACATGATGATGGAGCACCGGTGGAATGAGATGGCGGGGGAAACCGGAGTACCCGGAGAAAACCCGCCCTGACGCCGCTTCGTCCACCACGAATACCACATGCGGGTCCCGGGGATCGAACCCGGGCCGCCTAGGTGGTAGGCGAGCGCGCTAACCGCTCGGCCACGGCGCCGCCTTATATTTATATGAAGCTTATTACTCGTCGTCCATTTCTTCAATTTTGTGATGGTATAATCGATTTCTTCCTGCATAGGTCTTTCATCATTATTTCTGAAAATAATGCTTGTATCATCTGCAAAGAGAATACTATTGATTGGTGATACGTAAGATGGAAGATCATTGATATGTTCCTGGCTATTGGCAGCATTGTTAACACACTGACTAATAATTTTTTTAAACAAATGAATCATTGGGAATAAGGCTAGAATTGCACAAGCTTTTCACTGAGACATGTTGTCATAGCTCAGTTGTGCTTATTGCAACATGTGCTTTAATCTCATTATGTGCGAATGGATGCGTAATTAAAGATGTATAATAAACGAATTCTTCATTATGTTTTGCTATTTAACACTAAAAGGACCGACATTGCCTTGCTACCTAAAAGGACCAACATCGGTCATTTTGACTGGTACCTTTTTCAATCTGTTTTCAGCGTTTCATTTATAATATAATTTAAATCAGGATATTTTATGCATGAAGTAGTACCTTTATTATTTACTTTTTAAAGGGGTTTATATTATATTTACTCATTAAACAGCGTGAATCCATTACACTGCTTACAAAACATGGGATCATATAAATGATATGCATACTCAGTTATATCACTTTAGTATTCTGAAGTAGTTTGTAACACTGGTAACAATACAGTAGAGTGTGATACACACAATGATCACAAACAGCTCATTTTTGTATTTAGTCAAATCTGCCATCTTGTACAAAAGGACTCCAGATTGGTGTGGCTGCTGCAAAGCCATCTGTCTTCAGTCTTTCGTCGTGTGTATGTTTGCCATCAAATCTCAGGACCCTCATGATCTCAATAAATTTGTTCCTTCCCACAACACGAGAGAAAAATGGTGGTCCCCACACCTTTGACCACAGAAATTTCTTCCCTCCATATTGTCCACGGGCATACAATATGGCTATAGCTGCTTCAAGTTGGTCTAGCTCCAGAGTCCAAGAATTGTCCTGAAGGTCTTGACAGGCCCTTATCTCTGTGCACTTTTTTATATTCTGGAAAATGTTAGCATCCATCAATACTTGCCATTCGCTGTAATAATTTCCACTCACTATAAGTTTCTTTGCGTAATCTGTAGGAACTGGCCTTTCTGTGACGCCCACGTCTGCCAGGTGTATTTCCCGATTCAATTCTTGTCCACATTGTACCATCAACAGCAGACTCGTTACTTTCGCAGCTGGAAAGTTTATTTCTTGTGGAGCTCGACATCCTCGATTGAGTCTGCCTCTCTTGCATGGGACAGGGTCATGTGGTTATGCAACAGTGTGGTCATTTGCCTGTTCCTGTACAGGTTCTTCAATCATTGTATTATCACCAACGCCCGATTCCGACGATTCGCTTTTATCCGATTGATGAGGAATATATTCAACATCGCCATCATTATCGGATAATTCATCATCACTAAATATGTTCACTCCTTCTGGCTCATTGTCTGGTAAACTATGGAAATAATTCAACCTTTCATCTTCTCGAAGATACTTATGGTGGTAATTATGATGTGACATGGCAATGAAACAGTATGGCCTCAAACACATTTTACCATTCACTATATTGACATGACTTCTAAAATACGTCTGCTCTGGAGCAAAATTTTTTCAAACTAAGCTTCCACAATGATCGCAAACCTTGGATTATTTTCAGACCACATTGTTAACATTGTTAGTTATGACAGGTCTACTCTAGCACTAAACATTATTAAACTGGGTTACAACAATGACCGAAAGCCTTGGATAACTTTCGAATACATTTTTACCACTATTTAGTTATAACACGTGCGAAATAATCGCACTGGTCAAAATGACCGGCTACGGTCCTTTAAGGTAAAAAGCGTGTAATTTTTTACAACCTGCTATAAAAACTTAAACATTTTAGGGAATCACCCTTGCTCTATTTCAGTAAAAGTCACAAAATATTAAAGCAATAATCACAGTACCTCAATGTATATACCTTTTTAAAGAACGTCAACCAGTCAAAATGACCGGTACGGTCCTTCTAGTGTTAAAACATTTAACCTGTGTATGGTTGAGTACTCCACATTGTATCTGTTTGTTTTATTTTTTGGAATTTGAATGAAGTAGGATTCCATTTAGAACCCACTTTGAAACTTTAACTGTATACTTCAAGAACAGGGATAAATATTCCATAATCTTTTTCAAAAGCAAGAGTACTGGGATTTTTGGGAGACTTAAAATATGTTTTTCTTCTTGAAAAAGCTAATTTCTATTTTTTTAGCAAAACTTTTATTACATATCAGATTAAATCTTTCTGTATTAGCTTTAAATGTGTCATAACAGCTGTAACTCATAAACAGAATGTTTAAAAAAAATGCACTATTCTCTTCCTGATATGAACACATGTTCAAAGATTTATGAGAAGTGGATGAAGATGGTGAGGTCTAAAAATGCCTTTTTGTTGGTTTATTTGATATGTTTGTTCCCCCCCCTGCCCGCATCACTACATTCGGTCTTGGAGTTTGCTACAGCTGGCTCCTATACCTTATGCCTTCGAATAATAGGATTACCCTTAAATTTGAACTTGCCAGAACTCTCTTTCTCTTATCATATTTGCCCTTGCTCTTATTCTTAAGCTTCATTACTTTAGTATACATACAGGGTGTAAATGAACAACACCACACAAATTTTTCTGGCAACAGATGACTCCTAGTCCATCAATTTGAGATATGAAACCAATGGTCTGTGACGTCAAGTTACCAAGTTATACATATTCATAGTAATTAGAGATTGTGATAAATAAATCATAACCAGAAAGAAATATGTAAATAGTATTCACTGGAAATAAAATAGTGCTTATTGGGCACTTAGTAAAGCCTGTCTTTTGTCTCTCTGAAGAACCATTTCTAAATTGTACCATTACCAAAAGCATTTACATTGTAGACTTAACATGTGGCTGCATGCTACTGCAGTGGATAGCAGGTTGTGGCAAACGGTAAAGAAACATAGGGAAGTTCTAAAATGTGTGCTTTGGTTGCATAGTTATGGGGACTGACCATGGACCCAACAAACCTGAGAAATTAAGTTTAAACCCGGAGATGGGTAAACCTTTTTCTTTACCTTTCTTTTCAATTTTGAGGGCAATTTTGTGCTTATGCTTTAAAATAGCAAAATACCACCATCATATGCAATGCACAGATTATTGTTTACTTTCGCTTCTTACATTTGGTGGCTTAGGTTGGAGGGTTATGTATTGACATTGGTCTGAAACTGTCAGTTGGCTATAATTGCCCATGTCCATAAGAGCAGTTTTCAGTCTCACAGTTAACCAGCTGTAAACAATTCACAGAACATCGAAACAAGCAATAGCACAAAGTAGCACAATTCCCCAAAAGAGGTGCTGAGTGCCTATGTGTAGCATGAGAACTTTGTAATACTGCCAATAGGTGACCTTAATAACCCTGGAAAAAACATTATTTTGTTGTTTAACGACACTGTCAATTGCCAGGATCACATCAGCATCGCTGGTGTGCCGGAATTTCGTCCTGCAGGAGTTCTTTTACATGCCAGTAAATCTACTGACATGGAGCTGTCGTTTTTAAGCACACTTAAAAACCATCGGTCTGGGCCGGATTTGAACCCGCGACCTTGGGATCAGTAGGCCAGTGTCTAACCAACTGAGCCACCCAGACTGACAATAACCCCGGAAGACACTGCACCACCATGTGGTGACTGTATCCCACTTAAGTCTTTGGTAGTCAAGTTATCCAAGAGTCATTTCCTATTTACCTTCAGCGCACAACAGCATTATGTTGAAGCAATTAAATAGGTACTCTGGGAACATGGAACAAAATTACACTCATGCCAAATTAGTTGACATGCACTTAGTGTGTGGTGAAGCAGGAGGTTGTTCTTCAATATCTGCATGGATCTACAGCGAAAGGTACCCCAATAGACAGCAGCCCTATCGGACTACTTTCGAATCTGTAGATCAGCACTTGCGAGAACATGGTTCTGTGGTTCCAAATAAAGCAGTTTATGGTGCAAGACTACCCATCGCACTCTGGCTGTCAACCAGTAGTTATGCTGTCATGTGTATAAAGAATGCCAAAGAAAATCTTCAGTGGATTTTGTATCATTTTTGGGGCCTTTTGAGGCATGAACTTCACCACTCACCTGGACACTCACTCACCTCACAGCTTTAAAAAGCAATATTTCAGCAATCCTTCTACATTAATGAGCAAACATTGCAAATTTAACTTCAGTGCACCTGCAGAAAATGTGTTCTTATGGTATTTTATTAAATTGTAGACTAGAACTAAAATGATTCCAGTATTGGGTGCTACACTTGGAGACGTGAGTTCAATCAGCGAGATGCAGTTTGTGTGTTGCCTATAGCGCAACTGGCTAAGGCGTGTTTGTTCAAATCGACAGTGGTGGGCTAACATTAGTTCGAATCCCACTCAACATTATTTTTTTTATTTTCCTTTTCCTTGTTTCTTTCTTAGTGGGAGCATCATTATTTATATAATCCTTGAGAAGTATAATATTATACAAACTAATGAAATCTATTTCTTTACAAGCAGTTCACCAACTGCTAAAGAAGTAGCCAGGCATTAGCCTATGCACAACAGCCAGATTACTATGTCATCCATTATATTGAGATCACCAGTTGCCATGAAAGCCTGTTCTTTTACAGCTGGAGAAGTGCAATGCAGAAAAAGAGTTCCTCCAAATGATAGCTCTAGCAGCCCGTGAATGAGTCCACTTCATGAATGTTGTATCAAAGAAGGGCCAAGAAATTTGACCCTGTCTTTTTAGAGAAAGTGAACACCAAGACCATATCTGAGTTCCAAATGCATTCAAGATGATGATGTTCATGTAACCTGATCTAAACTGGGCACATTTCCCAATCCCCATAGCTATGGAAGACATTCTGAAGGTAGTCTTTATCACAACATTTGGATTGCTACAAGTATGTGGATCACATTTGGATTGAGTAACGTAGCAACAATGTTTCAGTAAAAGTTGGAGATTTAGATTTTTGCCTAATATATTTATGTTCTTATACATGGAATCTACATAGTTAATTAACTATATGATGCCTGTTCTATGGATAAATCGGAGACAAAACTGTCAAATTATTTTCTAATAGTAAGTAAGGTCAGTGATTAGATTGAATTTTTTCTTCATACTCTGTCATACAGTTACTCATTGACCTTATTTAGCTGAATATTTGAACAGTGTGCAAAGAGGGAAATTAGTTGACCTACAACCAGTTTATGGGCCTGGATAAATATCAGTAGCAGGGGGAAATACTTTGTTTAAATCTGCAGTGTTTATAGTAACTAGTAATTAACGTTACGGCTCTTAACATAGGATTCCTAAGAGTTATAATCCATGTCTGATTTTTATTTCTACTTTAGGCAAAGTTAGCTATAAATTCATAAGTCGTACAGTATTTTTGCATTGTTAGTGATTGAGACATGACTAGAAACTGTATTATTTCTATTGTTTCAGCTAACTTTATTTGAAAATTTCAACACCAATTGCCATACATGCACTGTTTGTTCAGTTCTTGTCCATATTTGTTTTAAAGAGTTGATGTTTTGTTGCAGATTACGAGTGTTAAGCATTGCCAACATTTTCTCTGTTACAAACACAACAATGATTGCGATTGCCAGTTATTCCCGCAATCTTGAGCATTTAAACATTCAAGGATGTTGGAGGATTAATAATATTGGTGTCCAGTAAGTGCATAGTGACAAATACAATGTCTCACAAAGGGATTTACACTCTTTGAACTTTAATGACTTGGAATAAAATTAACAAAACTATTATTTTTTAAGTCACAAAGATGCTGGACTGATGATCTAATGTGGAAGATGTTTGAAATGTCTCCCATTGGCATCAATACTTCATCTGGAATGCTGTGGAATTAATGTTAGTAATGTTCAAAGAATGTAAACCCCTTTGTGGGAGACACTGTATCCTCTACAGCCAATATTGGAAAGCTTGCATATTTAGCACTTAAATCAATGTTGAAAAGTAACACTGCCACCATATGGCATAGAAATATTGATGGCTTTCTTCTGGTATGGTGACTTGCGAGAGTAAATGCAGTGATCCCTGCTTGTGCTATATTACAGGTAAAGAACAAGAAATAGAACCATAAGGAAACTTTGCACTAATCATTTTATAATGGTGCAAGAGATCTAGACATGTGAAAATCTTAATGACATCTATGAAGCAAGTTACTTACCAGATCAGGAAGTTGCTGGTCAACTACATGAGGAGCATCATTACAAAACATAAAGTGCACAGAAGAAAATTATTCAGAAATCAAGAAAAAACGTTTCACTTCCAAACAAGAAATCCTGTCTTCCTTTCATAGAAGTTTGAAAACAGTGTTGTTGTAATTAATTTAATTTAATTTAATTTAAAAGGTGAGTTAATTAATAACACTGAACAACACCATGGAAACCCATTTATTGTCCGGTTGATAATGGAGGAAAGTTAACCTTCGAAACGCGTCCCGGAAAAATATGTTGTAAGTGTTGTTCAGTGTTATTAAATAACTCACCTTTTAAATTAAATTAAAGAAATCCTGTCTTTAAAATTTGGATGCAAATTTTTAATTACTGGGGTAATGCTTGAGAATTCTTAAAAACTAAAATTGATTTTTTTATTGGCTAGCAATTTATTTTAATTTAAAATTTTCAAATAATATGTTTTAAACCAATTTACTGAATATAATGTGTTTTGAACCGTTTAGTCAACAAAAACTGGAGATCAAATACTAATATCATTCTAAAGAAATATTGTTGCAGTTTATTTTAAATTTCTATTTCATGATCACAAATATACATACAGAAAGAGTATATAGAAAAATAATTAATATGAATAACACTGATATTATTTATCACTGAAAATAATAGGTATACACATTCTGCTGTTTACATTTATGTAGAAGTAAAACCTTATACAACAGAGCTAGAGCAACATATTACAGTCTTTCAAGTCTTGTTTCCTCGTGCAAACAGTCACAATCTTCAGAATTGCAATTAGTTAGTCAATTTAGCACTATTTTATACATTTCCAATCTATCAACTTCTCTCCAGTTGTCACCAAATTTTGCTTTCAGAAGATTATCTATGTCTGTCTTCTTTGCAACTAATAAAGCTCTTAAGAGGTAGAACTGGAACTTAAAAATTCAATGCCACAACTGGGATTTGAACCACAGACCTTCCGCTTGCCGGGCAGACGAGTTGTGGCATTGAATTTTTAAGTTCCAGTTCTACCTCTTAAACTTTGCCCACACACGGCTTGTGTGTTTAAAAACACCAACAGTAAGTTTGTTGACATAAATAAATAATAATAAAGCTCTTATTTGGTCAACCACAGGAGGTTCAAATACCTGGTCCAAGCTTGCCCCTCATTTCAGTAATGTGTAATTTTTCAATGGGTCATCACACATGTATGTTGGCTCCATCTTTACTCTCACAAGGGGTTTCCCATTTACCATATTTTTCTTCAAAATTACCCTCTTCATACCTTTATTCCATCCAGTTTTTTAAATTGTTTTGAGAGTATTTGTAATCTCTGATGGTCCAATCATTTCCAAATGATCTTACTTTTCCCATAGATTTGTAAAATTCTTTGATTCCTCAGGAGTGAGGATTTCAGAGCGTTTGCGGAGAGCCTTCTCTACAACTCCAAATAAGCAATCCTCTCACAGGAAAAATTATAATAATATTTCTGAGGTGGGTTGGTGCTTTCTTTTGGAGCCAATAAACAAGAGCATGAATTACATGCATGTTTTTATTTTGACCCGCACAGCCATCAGTGAAATGTCTAATATTAATGACTGAATCCTCAAAATGGGTTTCATCCAAATAAGAAATTACACCTGATGCCACCTCGTTTGCCCCCCTGCCACCTTCAGTGTCATTCCATGTAAAGAATGTGGTATTCTTATTGGTGATGTCAGTGACACAGAGTGAATAAAATGATATCTGACAGGAAGTAGTACACTTTGCTAATTGATAACTTTGGAAGGGGCTGTACCTGTTGCAAATCAGAAACTTCTTGTATCAGCAGGATGCTTCCTCATTAACTTGTAGAATGTTTTGGAATGAAGTTTGTGTACTCCCAGATTAGGCAGTAAGCGATTCTTTCCCGGAATATCTGTGTGACAGTTAATTTCAAATACCATGCAAGCAAATAACTGCAAGCATCAGTTTTGAATGACCCAAAGCCAATGTTGAAGTGTGTGTGGAAAACGCTCTGGAAAAACAATTTTTTGACCATAAGCTGGGCAGAAACACTCACATTATACATCTTGAACAGTTTGTTGATGCATAAGTCAGCTGATAAATAAAACCTTTGACTTTTGTTTCTACTGTAATGTGATACTGTTGCACTCAGTTCAGAGATAAATTCACTCACACTTCTCTTCTTGGCAATAAACAGCATTTTTCCTATCCCCTCCACTCCTCTCCTCACCTCTCCTCTCCTCTCCTTAATGCGCTGACCCCCCTTGACAGCCTTTGCTATGCTATTAATTCTGATTTGGCCTATTCCAAATAAGTGTTGAAAAAATTTTGAGCAGACTGATTGCGTTTGGTCTCCTGTCTTCACCTGAAAGGATATAACCAATTTAACAAGACATTCTCGAGCTTTCAAGATATATAGAATAAATAAAAAATAGGGCTAGCTGCACTATTATATATATTTGACGCTGAACAGTGCAAGGAATATTATAAGTACGCTTTATGTAAGCTATGTACTTTTCACCTGCATCGTTATCATTCTAAGTGTTAGAGGAAGTATCAGCTCACAGCTAACACGTGAGCGAGAGATGTCAACATGTCTCTACACGGATCAAATTTTTGCGTGAACTTCATATTCAAGGCTAATCAAAACCATAGAATGTATTAATTCTAGAACTTACCTCGTAGGATACAATGATTTGAAGAACGACTCTGATTTCCTTCGTAATGCTTAGATGTTCTCCGGGGCTTAGGAGTCCTAACTATTAGTAGGTGGCTCAATTGGCGATCTTGATCGTATTGTAACAAATTTAACAACTCTTTTTATTTTTCTCAAGCTTCAAGTACAGCCATACTACTCGTTTCTGTCTCTTAATCTTTCCAAACTCTCACACACACTAGTTTCTGTCTCTTCATCTTCAACAACTCAAAACTGTCTCTATGGCAACCTCCTTGAAAATCAAAGAGTCTTAATGACATGGAGAAGCCATGTCACACTGCTCCCTCCTCAGAGCTGGTCGTCCCGACCAGCACTATCACTGCGGCATCTCCCTTGCGCCCCGGTGGATTAACCCATCGAACCTCTTCTCCTGGTGGTCCACGAGGGCCTGGTGGTCCTGGTATACCTTGAGGTCCTGGGTTTCCATCTCTTCCAGGCATACCTTTAGTTCCAGGTTCACCATCTTTTCCCGACAATCCTGGAGGTCCAGTCATGCCTTTGTCTCCTGGAGGTCCCTGAGGTCCAGGTAACCCTTGTAGACCAATGAGACCACGGTGTCCTTTTGCACCCTTTGGACCTTCTTCTCCTCTATCACCCTTACCTCCCTCTGGCCCTGGAGGTCCTGGCTTTCCTCTAGCTCCCTGTGGCCCTTCTACACCCTGTGGTCCAGTTTCTCCTCGAAGACCCCGTTCTCCTGCTGGTCCTGGAGGTCCATTTGGACCAGGTGGCCCTGGAAGACCTGGTGCCCCTGGAGTTCCCGGAGGTCCTGAAGGTCCTACAGGTCCCTTATCTCCCGGTCTTCCTGCAATACCAGGTGTTCCTGCTTTACCTGGTGCTCCCTCTGGTCCCTGTTCTCCAATTGGTCCCGGTGGTCTTAGAGGTCCTGCAATACCTTGTGGTCCTGGAGGTCCTTCACTGCCTGGCTTCCCTGGTGGACCTGTCTCACCTTGTGCACCTCTCTGACCTCTGAGGCCAGCAGGTCCTGTTGGGCCGGGTAATCCTGGAAGTCCTCTGTCTCCTGGAGGGCCCTGTGGACCAGGTTGTCCTGGAGCTCCATGTTGTCCTTGAGAGCCTGAGTCACCCTTAGGTCCTTCAGGTCCTGGTGCACCAGCTTGTCCTGGAGGTCCTGGATTGCCCTGTTCACCTTTCATTCCTGGGAATCCACGTTCACCCTTCATTCCAGGCAAGCCTACCAGACCCTGAGGGCCAGGGAATCCTTGTAAACCTTGAGGGCCAGTAGGACCTCGCTCTCCAGGGGGCACGATCCTAGGTATCGCTGTTGGATAGTGTCCCTTGGTCCAGGTAGGACGATGTATGCCATCCTGCTTCGAAATTCTGCAACAGTACCGCCGGTCTTGACGGTCCCTCGTCCAGTTGCCCTTCTTCCTGGTGTGTTGACGGGCCATCCTGCGCACTTTGAAACGGCTCACTGGGTACCATGTCCGCCGACCTCTCTGGCGCACCTTCGCAGCCACCTTGCTTCCGATGGGTCCGGCAACAAACCCCACCACATCCGCGCGAGTCGCGTCCACCGCTGCACTCGTGTTCACTCGTGCTCGGCACGGCCTCTCCTGTATCCTGCCGTCCACGATGATGTCCACCATTCTTCCGTTCACGGCACTATGCGTCAGGTGATTGGATGGCCCCGACGGTCCCCCCATGTCACACGCCAAGTCGGTTCTCGCGTGTTGCTCGTTTGCTTGTGCGCTTCCCTGCTGATCGTCCGAAACGGACGCAACTGTCGCCTCGGCCACTAGGTGCTCCCTCCCCGGCTCCGCGCTATTCCGTCTGCCCCTGGCATCCAGTACTTTGACGCTCTCGTCAACTCTTACTACCAGGGCGCCAAGACGTTCCCCGTCGTCCTCCACGACGTCCACGTGCTGGCAGAGGTCTTCCACCTTTTCGCCGAGTTGTTCCACGTCTTCCGTCACGCCAATCCGTTCGCCGAGTTGTTCTACGTCTTCCGTCACGCCAATCCGTTCGCCGAGTTGTTCCACGTCTTCCGTCACGCCAATCCGTTCGCCGAGTTGTTCCACGTTTTCCCTCATATCATCCGAAACGGGCGCAACTGTCGCCTCGGCCACTAGGTGCTCCCTCCCCGGCTCCGCGCTATTCCGTCTGCCCCTGGCATCCAGTACTTTGACGCTCTCGTCAACTCTTACTACCAGGGCGCCAAGACGTTCCCCGTCGTCCTCCACGACGTCCACGTGCTGGCAGAGGTCTTCCACCTTTTCGCCGAGTTCTTCCACGCCTTCCGTCACGCCAGCCAGTTGCCCGTCAATTTTCGCCGATAGCTCCGTCTTCATCTCTTTCAGCTCGGCAGCGAGGTTGTCGTTTCTCGTTTCCATTTTGGCAAATAATTCTTTCATCATTGCCATCATCCTGGTTTCCGAATCTCCCTCCATCTTGGTTCTAACGTTGCAACTTCTAACGACGATGTAATGAAACTAGAAGCAACTCGACGAATCCCACTTCCTGACACCAAATGTAACAAATTTAGCAAATCTTTTTTTATTTTCTCAAGCTTCAAGTACAGCCATACTACTCGTTTCTGTCTCTTAATCTTTCCAAACTCTCACACACACTAGTTTCTGTCTCTTCATCTTCAACAACTCAAAACTGTCTCTATGGCAACCTCCTTGAAAATCAAAGAGTCTTAATGACATGGAGAAGCCATGTCACAGTATTATTAGGTGTTGAGTACACTAAATTCTTCACTCTCACTAGAAAGTACACAGGAATGCTGCGGCACTTAAATCTTCCTTCCTTGTTAAAGCATGGAGGTTCAAAGTCTCATAGATCTGGATCACAATTTGTGTACCTATAAACATGCAATGTATCAAATGATTATTATAAAAAATTACGGACGTATCGGATAATATCAAATTCCTTTAACAATATGCCTTTTATTATGTAATTTACTAGTTTTACTCAAAATAAGCACATTAAAATATATATAATAGAATAAAGAATGCTATGGTGTTGAATAAAAGTTATAAAATATAACAAATTTGACACTTACCTAGCCTCGACTTTACGCTGGCGTTTGGTTTTTGCATTCTTGATTCGCTTCCTACTTCCTTTTGATCATTCTCCAACAGGTTCACCTCCCTCCATGATCACAATGAACTGACATATAACTTCTAAGCTGACAGACATGTCAGCATAACAACTAGCAGGAAACATTAGCAAAAGTGCAGGTGGAATGCAGAGGGTAAAACTTAACAGAATAAAAGTTGTGCTTAATATGTTTTGAACCAATCTCTCACGTGTACATAATGCAAACAAGGGATATAATACCAAATGTTTTGATCCGAGTTGATAGCGTTAAAGAGCGTTCAAGAAATAGGGGGAAATCATATCAAACTCAATTTTGACCAAGCCTGCACTTAATATGTTTTGAAACGATGCTCTTCACATGCTGGAGAGTGTGTGGAACAATCAATGTCCAATATCCCTACACCGGTTATGTAGTGCATCACATCTATATTCATTTATTCCTTCATCTTTGCCTCTTGCTTCATGAAGTTGAGGGTATTTGCAATTATTTTCCTGCTCTGATTATGTAATACTTGCCAGTTAACTTTGGAATCATAGGAGCCATACTTATAAATATCACGTATATTAAATGAGCACTATATACTACCTTCTTTTAGAACACAACCAGTGCAGAACACTTTCAATGCAGACTGGTATGTATTGCTTGCTGTGCATAAGTAAAGTTATATCACTTACTTCCAGTAATCTAAACAGCAAACAGTTCCTGTGCTCAGCAGCTGGATTGACAGAAGTTTTGCATGCACTATAATAGCAGATTTAAGATCAGATTACAAGATGATTATGGTCATGCAGACTGGAGAATTGTATGAGCAAAATTCCAGTATTTGAAACATAAATTTATATGTTTATAAGCCTATTAAGTCTTTTACACTTGTCTTCAGCAGCTTTTAGGGGGGGTGCAGTGTTTAACGTCCGCTTTTACTACATACAGAACTGCAGGTGGTGACACTAATAATACATGGAATAAAGATGGAGCACCGGTGGAATGAGGTGACGGGGGAAACTGGAGAACACAGAGAAAACCCACCCCAGCACTGCTTCATCCACCACAAATCCCACATGCAGTCAGCTGGGATCGAACCCGGGCCACTTTGGTCAGCAGCTTTCATATTGCATTTGTGTTATTTCTTGGCTTTGACTTTTTTCTATCAGATTTCTTATATAGCAATTTAGCAGGATAATAAAATATTCAAGAATGAACCAATCGGCAACCTCATACAGATGGAAAAGTTAACAGGTCAACAGTTTATTTAATGATATTTCTTGTTTGCTGCAACTTTGGTTTTAGAAAGAAAATTATAAATTTCTTTAAATGCATCAGCAGCTGATTTTGAAGAACAGGAGCGCTGTTGAGGGAAAGCATTTTAAAATATTCATTGTATTTTGTACTTGCTAAGTATGTTGATAACATTGCCAGTATGGTTTCCTGGGGAAGATCAACTACGTAAATGCAATTCAAACAAACAAATGGTAAAGATGCAATTTAACCCTTCCCGAGCGGACGTGTTTTATGGCTCTGAGTGGAAGGCAATTTTGCTAAAGTATCAAACTCTATTAAATACAGTTAAAACTATATAAAAATGCTCAAATGTCCTAAAACACATAGTATACCTTGCTTTTTGTTGAATTGGATCATAATTGTCCTCCAGGAGTGAAGTTTTGTTAATCCGTGTAAAATTTTTTCTGAATACGTCTCCTCAGTAATTATTTCCATAATTTCGTCATCAAAAAATTGGCCAAAAAAATTCTGCTGGAAGCGTATTCTCATCAAAATGAGAAGGAAGTATTGGTGCCTGCTGGATATTGTGCACTGCGATACTAGATGTAGGACCAGGGTCAAAATTACTCACCTCTTCCAGCTTGGTGTATAGCTGTCTGCAGCGTCACTTATGTCACTCTCGCTCTCACTTGCACTTAGACACAAATTCTCGCATATATCACTCTCATCATCACTGAGCAGAAAATTTGATAACTCACTATCACTTTTGTTCAACAATTCTACAATTTCTTGCTCCGTCAACCCTTTCTTTCCCGCAATTCTGTCAAAAAACGAAAAAAACTCGCGCTTACTGGATGCAATCACCGCACTGTTTATTCCTACACTACTGAAAACTACAACAGAACTTATTAAATATGGAAAATCGGTGATGAACTGATCACAAACATCTGAAAGAACATTTCCTGCCATCTATTGGCAGTATATATGAATTATTTGAGCGAGAGGAGCCGATCACAATAGCTCTATGACTCTAAACCCATATATGGGTTTTCGCTCGTCAGGGTCCGGGCAGGTCGCCCATATATGGGTTTTCGCTCGCAAAGGGTTAAGAATGATCAAGGTCCATAAATATGGTGATGGCGGTGGTAAAAATTGATGATGTCTTCTTAGAATCCTCCATATAGGCTGACAGTCCTTTGTGCCTCTTATTCTGAGTTTTCAATCAAAGCCTATGGTATCAATAAAATGGACTACAGCCTTGATGTTTGTGCTTCTTTTGTCTAGAGGTTCTAAGAAAAAGGAATCTAAGGCTACATAGCTGTACATGACAAAACCTTTACACTCATTTAGAAAATGATGGGATGTTTCGTCCTTCCTTCCGCATTTCTTGGGTAAAGGGCCTTGTGTAAGTTCCATTATGTTGTGGCCTGTAAGACAGCTGACAACACTTCTGAGTTTAGGTCTAGCTAGATTCAAGAGTCTTACTCTGCTACCATCTGGGCTGGAAGTTAATTAATGGGCTTGCCTGGCAGTAGTTTGTCTTTTATAATATTCAAGATGAGCCCTTCTTGTTAGATGAGTTATCTCATACTTGATACTTATTGGAGACATGCCACAAAACTGCTTGGGGTCCTATGAAATTAAGACCTGAGCCCTTCTTTGCAAGCATGTCAAGTTATCTTTAATCCTGCGTGCTAAGAGATGACCCAGAAAATAGTGACTGGGCCACTGGCACAGGGTCTATCCAACATTTTTAGGTATTGTCAAACTAATTTGGGTATAGTTGTAACTTCTTCAACCCATTTGCATCATTTGACGACCAGGGCTCATATGCATCTTTTTGACATATGAATCCTATGATGAGCTCAGTTCGCTATGCTGCATTGCTCCATATAATTCCACATAGTTTAAGTTCCTTCTCATAGATGTCTGTCTGGAATGAAAGGCTAACACGTGGTGTTTGTAATTCTGATCAGTATGACGTAGTCACCTGTGTTTCAATCAAAGAAAAAAATTTTATCTTAGCATTATTTCACTCGCCTCAATAGCCATCATGGTGGTTTAAAAAAAAAAAAAAAAAAAAAAAATTGCTCCTATAACGAGAAGGGTTTGAGAAAACTGATACATAGTGTATTAGAGAGTGACAGTAAAGTGGTGATTTTTCTGAATATGAAACAGAGTCTGAAGAGGATTCTAGTGACAGTGATAATAAATCTAGTGCAGAAAGCAGCAAAAAACAATTATGAAGCCAATGATGTGGCCAGGCCCTTCGAAATGCATTCGCATTATGACACAGAAAAACCAGTGTAACTGACAATCGCCTCATTCTCTACCCTTTTACTGCAAATAGTGGTATTTGTAAATACTTACTGAATAAGCATCTGTGTTACAGATGCCGTCTGCACTTTTAATTTTTTTCAGAATACATGGAACCTTTATTTGACAAAATATGTGAGGAAACGAATACTTACACAATGAGGTAGTTGAACAATCCTGACAGAAAGTGTCGAAAGACAATGAAAAATGAAATCAGGGCCTATATTGCTCTAATTATTTTGATATCTCGAGTGCGAAAATCGCTATTCAGTTGTACTAGAGCAAAACCCGATGCCTTGACAACCCAAATTTTTGTAAAACAATGGGTAGGAGAGATTCAAACTGATTTCCTATTTCTTTCACACACAACAGCACTGTTAGGACAACAGTATTGGTGAGTTTATGCTTTTAATATCGTTTTTCAAATTTTCAACAAAAAATAGTTAATGGTTGATTTTAAATGTTTTCTTAAGCATTAAGGCATTACCCCCCTCACAGCTAGGGGATTTAAATCTGATTTCTTGGTTAGTTGCCAATGCATTTAAATATGATGCGATTGGGTTGAGGCTGCCTGACTATCGAATTAGATTTTTGCTAGCACCTTTTTGTCTGGCATGTTTGATAATAATAATAATAATAATAATAATAATAATAATAATAATAATAATAATAATAATAATAATAATAATAATAATAATAATAATAATAATAATAGTAATAGTAATAGTAATAGTAATAATAATGCATTTATTGTCAATAGACTACAAGTAGTTTCTGACATTGTCAGTTCAATTACATATGTACACTTTCATTACAATTATTCAGATTACATATCTACAAATTGCATTTACAATTAATATCTTATCACTATATTTACAATTCATCCATAGTATACAAGGCCTTGTTTATTAAGTAATTTCTGAGCTCCTTCTTAAAACCAATGCAATGCAGTGGTTAGGATTGGATATATGTTGTTGTTAGCTAATGCTGGATTTCTGACAATGAAGTCATTAATCCTCTTGCTCTCCAATATTTTTCACTGGTGGATGGGGCATTAGAAGTGGCCGGGCATATTTGAAGGTGGTCTCGATCCATTTCCTCTTGCAGATCACATAGAGGACAGAGTGGTGAAGAATATATCCCAATTCTGTTTGAATGTTTTGCCAGACAATCATGTCCTGTAATCAACCTGAAGGTTGCAACTGCTGTTTTTCGAGGATACTCAGGAATCACTGTTTGGATGTTTGGTAGTTCCCATCTTTTATTCTTTGATTTTTCATAGTAATATTTTGCAACAATTTTTTTGAATTCATTGTTGACTAATCTTTTAGCTGCATAAAATGGTAGATTAACTATAGATTTTTGTACACCGCTGGTACCCTTTTTTGCAAGAAAATCAGCTTTCTCATTACCACTCAGTCCACAGTGAGCCGGTATCCACTGGAAGACTGGGTGTTTTTGAAGTGCTGTTAGATGGCTAAGCATCTTCCAACATTCTATAATAGTTTGGTTTTTTGGTGACAACTTGGAAGTAATTGCTATAATTGCTGCCCTGGAATCTGAGAGAATAACTGCTTGCTGAAAATGTGAAATTCTGTACAAAAGATTTTGTAGGGCCATTCGAATTGCTTCAATTTCTCCATCAAAGTTAGTAGTTCCATAACTTAAAGATTTGTAATAGGAAAAGAGGTGACATGTGACTCCAGCACCTGCTCCATCTTGGTTTGATATCAATGATCCATCAGTATAAATATGGAGCCACTCATGTTCTGGAAATCTAGTATGGATTGTCTCTAATGCCAATAATTTTAGAACACTAGTTGAAGTATCACTTTTTTTAACCTCTTCTGTCAGGTGTAAATAATATGTGATGTCTAATGTATGTATTGGATCGACTTTAGATATGAAGTTTTCCTTTGAATTAGGAAGGTGTACATCCTTCTTGATGTCCTGAATTTTGGAAAGAAAGCTCTCCTGAGTCTTTAGTGTATGTGTAAAATTTCTCTTGTGCCATGTATTGAATGGGAGTCTGATCAACTTTTCGTGTTGAATAAGAGCCGCTTTTTGTATTTCATATTCAATGGGGTATTGGTTTGTTAGTATTTCCATAGCTGCTATTGGTGTGGTTTTGATAGCACCTGTAATTAATCTCAGACTTTGGTTTTGAAAGATTTGAATTTTTTTTGTGTTTGCTGTTACAAGAACTTCGCTGCAGTAAGTAAATAACATTGTATGTTGTGTTAAGAGTTGCTCTGGAACATCCCCACTTCATTCCTGTTAGACGTTTTAACAGTGAAAGGCGCCTCTCTGCTCTTTGTATTACATTTTCTATTTGTTTGGTCCATGTAAGTTTGGTATCAAATGTAACTCCTAAATACTTTGCTTCCTTTGTTTCTGGTAATTGTTGACCCTCAAAATTTAGTTTTATTTTTAGTGGTTTTTTTCTTAGTGAAAAGATTTGGTAGTTTGATTTTGTTGTATTAACAGTCATTAAATTTTCTTTGGTCCACCTCTGTAAGTTGGTTAAGGATTGTTGCATGGTTTTTTCCAGTTCTGTACTTTTGCTTTTTGGTTTTGAAGTCCACATTACCAAGTCATCAGCAAATAGTGCACACTTCACGCCTAATTCTTGTATTTGTTGTGGTAGATCATTAATAAATATATTAAAAAGTGTAGTGCTGAGCACTGCACCTTGTGGCAAGCCACGGTGTATTTGTTTATATTTAGATATATTTCTTCCATATCTGGTTGCAATAAAGCGTTGTGTTAGGAAATGACATAGCCATGAAAACATTGGACCTTGTATCCCTATTTTTTTTACTTTCTTTAGTAGTTTTGTTCTGCATATAGAATCATATGCACTTTGAAAATCAATAAAAACTGATAAATTATCTTCTTTTCTATTGAAGGAGTCTTTGATTTCTTGACTGAGAAGTAAGACTTGTTCATTTGTAGAGTGGAACTCTCTGAATCCAGCTTGACATGGGGAGATTAAATTTTGTGATTCTAGGAACCAATTTAACCTGTTTGACACCATTCTTTCCATCACTTTTGCTATTATGCTGGTAAGAGCTATTGGTCTATAATTTTTTATTTCTGATGCTGTTTTGTCTTTCTTCAAGAGTGGGACAATTATTGCTTTTCGCCATTCAGCAGGTACAGTGGTTTTCCAGGATAGATTGTAGAGTTTCAGTAGTTGTTGTTTTGCTGTTTTTCCAAGGTTTTTTATGAACTCTGGATGTATGTGATCTGGTCCAGGAGACTTTTTGTTTTTTAGATTATTTATTGCAATGTTCAATTCTTGCCTATTAAAATTTTGAAAAAAGATATTGCACTGAGTGTTAGGATTACATTCTCTTTCTTGTTTCGAATCTTTCTTAAATTCTTTACGTTCCTTTTTATTATGTCTTGTTACTTTGTGTGCATTAGCATAATATTTATTGAATGTTTCGGCTATGACTGCATCATTTACTAATATTTTATTGTTGTGTATGATAGGTGTGCTGTTGTTTCCTTTCCTGTCCTTGACATTTTTTATGAACTTATGAGCTTTGTTACCATCTGTCCTATAATCCATTTTTTCTAAGAAATTATTAAAGTGATTCCTTTTAGCAGTATTAATTTCTTTTTTTAGTGAGGCACATTTCTTCCGCCATATTTGTGTATCTGATATGTTTTTTGTTTGTTCACCTGTATTTCTAGCTATATCCCTTTGCTTTTTCAGTTCTTCTAACTGGGGGTTCCAAAAGGGTTTGAAATTTTTAATTCTTCCACGAGGAATATGTTTTTTTGCAGTTTCTAGGATGACTTTACAGAATTCTTTGTTCATATGATCTGGTTGGTCATGCAGCTGTGAGTTTGTTTGTTCTTTAAATTTATGTTCTAATTCAGTTTTATATTTGTTCCAATCTGCTTTTTTGAAGTTCCAATACAGATTCGTAAGACCTTGACTGTTATTTGTATTCTCTAGTTTTATATCAGCAATTACCGCTCTGTGACTAGAACTTGGATCTTCTGTAACTTGTTTTTTAGTTTTTGAAACAATATCTGTTGTAGCTAACAAGAGGTCTGGGTTACTGCCCGCTCCAGAATAATGTATGAAGGTTGTGGGATCTTCTTTACTATAAATCAGTTCAAAAGTTGTGGTATTCAAAAATTCTTCCACTATCTTCCCTGTAGAATCCACTTTTTCATAACCCCATCTTTTGGAATGTGCATTGAAATCCCCAATTACGATTGTTTTATTTAATTGGTCAATAAGTGAGAGATCCGGTACATTCCTGGGAGGATTGTAAATACTGTATAAATGTAGATGTGTTTTGTTATCCCAAAAATTTAGCTTTATTAATTCGCTTTTATCTGTGTTATCCATTTCTTTAACAATTTCAAAGGAGGTTTTAATATCCTTTTTGACTCCAACTAATATTCCACTACTTATCTGTCTATTTTTGGGTAGTAAGTGCAGTAAAAATCCAGTAAAATTGAAGTATTTAAGTTGGTCATTTGTTAGATTTGCTTCTTGTATTACAAATATATCAATGTTATAATCAAATACAATTTTATTCAGTTCTACTTTTTTTGCTTGTGTGAGACCGCCCGCATTCCATTGTAGAAGTCTGATGTTAGATCTTCTATTAGTATAATGTTTTGGTTCTCGAGAAGTAGTCCCCGCCCGGAGATCCAAATGGGGGACTATTTTAACTCCGGAACATTTTACCCTTCGAGTCATATTTCATAATTTGATATTGAAGAGAGCAATAGCAGTAATAGTAACCGTTTTTTAGAGAGCACCATATTTTTATGTTTTGGCGGTCACATCGCTGTCTCACAACCCCCAGAATGTCTGGGGGACCACACCTGTCATTGGTTTACGGGTCTCACCGACCTGACCGGGAGAATTATCAAAATAAATTCACCGACCATATCCTCTGATTACCAATCAGAAGACGTATTACATGCCATGACAGGTCAGCATGTTAGGGGTTAAGGTTTTATAGAAAAATTAGAGAAATGGAGAGGTTGGAAAAATAAAGACTCCCTAACCCTCAGGAACCCTAATAGCATCGGGGTCGGAAGAGAACAAGAGATGACCAAGGTAAGGTCAGATAGGAAAGTTATAGTGAGGAGCAAAACACCAGTAAGTGGAAGTAATGTTCTGCTCAGCTTGGGTACCTTGTGGTTGCCATTCACATATCCCCTAGACGGAGACCCCTGAGGGGAGATTGGATATATCTCAGCCTGGAAAATAGTGGTATACCCAGGGAAATCACAAACCTGGTTCTAGGATCCCAGCCTTCTTCTGTCTCCCATCCAGGAACCATCTATGAACCAAGTTTGGCCTCCGGTTTTCAGGGGGGAACCTTTCTCTGTGTCCCACTTATTCTTGGGAGGTATTATCACAGAAAAGTGTTGACTTAAATTGTACGAGGGTAACTCAAATATAAACGGTTGTTGTTGCATATCACGGAAAAAGCCATTCAGAGCAGGGCAGTGGAGTGGGGGGGTTGAAGATTGGTGTGTTAGGGAGGGGGAACTAGCTTTGTTAGCTGCTTCGCTAGGTTCTGGCCTCAGTACAGCTATGAGTGAGCAAGAGGTTCCTATGTCTGTTGCGCAACACATTATTATCAAGTTTTTAACCAATGAAGGTTAAACCTTCAGAGATTTTATGGGGACACTACCCTGTCACAGAATCGAGTGTTTACTTGGGCCAGACAATTTAAGGGTGGCCGAGAATTTGAGGAAAACGAAAGTCATGCTCGACGCCCAAGGTCAAGTCTCACAGATGACAACATCCATGCCGTTCGAGAAGAAGGTGATCTCTGCCCCACTATCGAAGAAATCGCATCAGAAATTGGTTGATTTTCTTCATGATCGACATACAGTGACTGGAGCTTACTATTGCCAATTGTTAAGGTCTGTGAAAGCTGCCTACTGAAGCAAAAGACATATGCCCATCAGAGATGTCATCCTTCTCCAAGACAATGCTACGCCTCACACTGCCAATTTGACAATGGACACAATGACGTACATGCACTGGGAAACCCTTGAACACCCTCCTTATAGTCCAGACTTGTCCCCCCAGACTATTTTTTGTTTGCACCCATGAAAGAATCGCTTGGAGGGAAACATTTCGAAAACAGTGACAACGTCGAGGAGCATGTGTGCAGTTGGTTGGCGACGCGCTCTCAAGCTTTTTTTGAGAAGGAATGTTCAAGCTTCCGAAACATTGGCAAAAATGTGTACAGTGTGAAGGAGGCTATGTAGAGAAATGTTGATGTAGTCACTTATGTATATATTTAATCAATAAATATTTTTAACAAAATTACTGTTTATATTTAAATCAACTCGTACCTGGGATACTTCTCTTGAAGCCTGGTTAAAATAAGGATGTTTCCCATTAAGGGTAGCTTAGAGCACCACCCCTCCCCCAATGTCCAGAGAAGGTGCACACTTACCCTTGGCCAGAATTATTTAGCATCACAGAAGGAACGGATAAATGGGAAGAGAGAAGTAGGAAATACAATGTGGTGTTTGTAGGAGTAGAAGAAAGGACAGGAATTGACCCAAGACAAGAGGTAAAGGAATTTCTGGAGAAGAAGCTACAGATGAGTAGAAGTAACAATGAAATACATTAAATATTTAGATTTGGAAGAAGTGGAAGAGGGAACATTCTAGCAAAACTTATAAACACACATATAACTTATGAGTTATGATATACTGAAACATACAAAAAAAAATAAAGGAACAATATCTTTAATAAAGACTTATCATATAAGCAAAGACAGCTAAGGAAGAAACTATACATCAGGGATTGAAGAAGATGGCGGGAAACAGCAGGAGAAGAAGGCAAATAATGAGGAAATAATGAGCAGTGTAGCCAGTAGGATAAACCATAAAGGGGCAATTCCAAGAATAAATGGAATAAACCTAGAAAAGAAGATGCAGTATATGAAGAAGTTGAATGGGAAGATCATGATACAGGTGTTGCATATGTGTGTAGAATGGATTGGAAGAAGGGTGATCAACAAACCGTTGCACATATTTGGAAAAAATGACATCACAGGCAGGTGGGTGTCAGATAATAAATATTTACTAATACATAGGAAACCAAAGAAAAAGGATGAAACTGCTAGCCCTTGCTGTGTAACAAGGAAGAACAAGTTGTTTTAGTTAACTGTAGTCAGGGTTAGAAGGGGGGATGGGATGAAAAGTTTAGGGCCAATGCTAAGTAGGAAAATAAAAAAAGTGAAGATTAAGTATGGAAAGGAAGTAGAAGTAAATAATAAAGGGCTAAGAAGAAAGTGAATCATTGTGGTGGAGGGTGTTATTAGCAAATGGCTAGTAAATTTAGGAAAAAAATAAGAGGGGGATTAACCTCTTCAGGGATATGGACGTGAAATCACGTCCATTTAAAATGACGGACGAGCGATATGGACGTGTATACACGTCCTGTGCGTTTGTGCATTTAACCCTTATTTATCCACTATCTAACTCAACTTATTTTAATTTTCCCCCGTTATGAAAAATTTAATTAAATTCTATATTATTTACTGGCTTACCTTTATATGTTCCTTCTGCAGTGATATGCCTTAAAACAGGGATAAACACACAAGGGCACATCTCCACATTCGCCACAGATCATCCCAGTTTCCTTACGGATTCCCTTCTTGCGGCACACGAAACACCTTCGAGATGGGCGGGACTTCTTTGCTGTTGACGGTATCCTTTTAGGATAATGTTTTCCTTGAAGTCTTAGGGGTGCAGGGGTTTTGGATTTTCTACCCCCAGTATGAAGAGGCCTCTCAACCTGGTATTGTCAATTAGGCTGCGAGCTATTGATAGTTGAAAGTCCAGGTAGGTCATTGTCTTGTGTGGGTTTAGAGCTCTCCAAATTACCAAACAATTGTATATGGTTATATCCAGCTGGTGCAAAAATACCTTTTTATACCATTTCACTGTTTTTCGTAAAGAGGGATATGCTTTGAAGGAGTCTCTTCCAGCTGGTATCTCCCGTCACCAGTATGAAGGGAATCTTCTGTTCGTCGTCACTTTGAAGGGTCGGTATGATGAATTCTTTTCTCGTATAAAAGATCCGGCTAACTCTTTCGATGAACTGCGATGACTCTTTCTCTCCTATCTCGGTCGTGGTACGGGTATGAAGTATGTTCACAATTTACAGCTGATAATTTTCCTTGAGACGCGACCCCCGTGAAAATTATATGTTACGTCGATGTATTAACTTTTAGTCTTTCTAATGAGATAGTCTTCTTTGCTCTGGAGGC
Source organism: Tenodera sinensis (assembly GCA_030765045.1). NCBI lineage: Eukaryota > Metazoa > Arthropoda > Insecta > Mantodea > Mantidae > Tenodera > Tenodera sinensis. The sequence goes on from CM060964.1 coordinate 151,702,999, forward strand.
CACAATTGAAATAATATTAGTGTATTTATTATCACAATTTTATTCGTTAATATATATAACATTTACAATGAAGACAAAAGATAATCGCACTAGGCCAACTGCAAAAGATATAATGCAAACAATCAAACAATGGGAAACAAAACACTCCAACACAACACCTACCATAACTAATAATACTGCATCAGCTTGCAATACCTGATCTACTAGATCGACACCGCCCATGTGCATATTGTATTCCTGGATAACGTCAGGCTTGAAAATGCACATTTTGGTATGGGCATCTGTTTTTCCAGTGTCAATCATCAAAATCTTAGAGCTGCAATTGGATAATGCCGTAACTACCCTCCTGTCCTGCCAGGCAAGGTAGGTCAAAGGTGGGAGCTGACGCACCTCCATTTCCCCTCTCCTTAGAGCCTTCGTATTCACATCTTTTGGCAAACCAATATGATTTGAACGTACTGTTCCAATTGCATTAGTCTTTCTTTTGTGTAAGGCCATGAATAATTTAGGAGAGCTATACCAGTTATCTAAGTACACAGTCCTACCCTGATCAAGCACAGGTTCCATTAGGTGCATTACTATGGAGCCAGATAAGCCCAAATCTTTGTCTCCAGTATTGTCAGTCCCTTGACCAGTGTAAATGCAGCTATTGTAAAGATATCCTGTTTTACTTTCACAAACATCAAAACTCTTTATGCCAAATCTAGCCCTTTTTGTTTTGATGTATTGCTTCCAACCTAAGCGGCCCTTCCAAAGCATTAGGCTTTCATCAACAGTGACCTTTTCACCAGGCACATAATTTTCTTTAAATTTTGAAATAATATAATCGAAAACAGACCTAATTTTGTGGAGTTTGTCATTTACATTCTCTGTGCAGGTGAAATGAAGGAACCGCAAAATTGACGTAAACCTGTTATTTGACATGCATTTTCCAAAAAAAGGAGTAGCTAGCATGTCATCTGTGGACCAATACATGTATAATGCAGGTTTACGAATAACACCCATAAGTATAATTAGACCAATTAGCCTGTAAATCTCATTGAGTGTTACTTCTGTCCACCTTTGAATTCTGCTCTTAGGCCCTAAGACCTTTAGAGAGCAGGTCTTCCTTCACCTTACACGCATATACATTTGTTTCCGAAACAATGAGAGACACTAAGTCGGTAGTAAAAAATTTTGTAAAAATGTCAATTGGTTGGCTGTCAGAAGTCAGCTGAGCCTGGGATTGAACACCAGACCCTGTGCTCGTGAAGATGTGCCTGTTTGTATTGGAATTGTTTTCAGCACTCCACAATGCTGACTCTTCACGAACACCTGAAGGAAGTTGGTCACGTTCTTCCTCACTGCTACTTGTACCTATATCCTCCACACACCCCTCAAATTCGGAAAATTCGCCATCAATATCCAAATCGCTGTCACACAGCAAGAAGTCCTCCACATTATCGTGTGTAATTTCAGAAGCCCTTACACTTCCACCACTCGCTAACCTTTGTGCAACACTGCTTGTTGATGCCATGTTTTAGCTCTGAGTTGTAACACTCAATAGCTTTTCACTTCAGCTACAAGCAGGAAAGTATACGTATGCATTTCAAGAAAGAAACAAACGGAGCCTGTAAGCTATATCCAAGTTACGAAACACGTGTAAGGAAAAATTGCAAACCTGCTTTATTCTGATGACTCATAAACCACGCATACAGTAGTGCTCTATTTCACATTGTGCTGTGATTTGCTGACGCAAAGCTCACACATACAATGGGTCCACTGCTGGTTCTTTCCGAGAAATTATATTAGGTGCCTTCGACATAGCAAAGTTAACTTTTTACCACAGTGAAACAAATAGTGCCATCTCAACGATTTGTAAATGCAACTCAACATTGCTGATGATGTACATGTATACTGCATATAATGAGTTTTATACCAGTTTTTGTTTCATTGCTGTGTATTTAGGAAGCACTTTTAGCGCATTTAACAATTTAAATGCCCTGCGCTGGATATTGGGTATCCGTTCTCGGCCTGCAGAGCTTTTAAATGGCTGTCGCTCAAGAGGTTAAGAAGAAGGTTAGAGTGAACTGAGTGATTTAAAAATAATAAAAAATTTTAAGGAAAAGGAAAGCAAGGAGAGTAGGTGAGAAAAGTGGTGCAAAAGATAAAAGTGAAATTGAAGAAAGTTACAAACATTAGCCAAGGTGATAAACAACAGTACACATCAAAGTTTAAATATATGTAACAAATCGTAGAGGCTTTCCAATGACAAAAGGGTCAGGACCAAAGTTCAGGGGCAGCCCAAGATGTAAATGCTTTAGTACTTAAGAAATTGAGTTCAAATGCAACTCAATGGCTAAGTGATGAAGCATTGACTGTAGATTTGCCTGGCCAGTAAGCAACACCCCATTTTTCAGATGTCTCTGTGCCAACTTTTCCAATCTTCAGCATTAAGAATATCAGACTGATAGTACGAAAATTCTCAGGTCTGCAGTAAGATTATTTGCCTGGCTTAGGTATAAAAACCACTGTGGCCTGCCTTCAGAGACATGAAATACACTTCATAGCTAGACATACTGTAAATATCCTCACTAGGTGGGAGATGATCTCCCAGCCCTCCCACAGAAGTGCCAATAAGATTTCATCACACCTGTGCTCTTATAGGGCTCAAAAGTAAAAATGGCACATTTAACTTTTTCGTAATCCACTCTCTCGGAGGCCATACATAAGCCTTCTTTCAAAAGCCCACTTTCTCCAGCCAAGATTGGTTCTTGATCCATTGTATGCACCTCTAGGAAATGGATTTCAAACAGCAGCCTCAACACCTCCCCCTTCGATTGCATTGTTGCACCAGTAGGGTCCTCCACTGAGGCCAGCATGGCCTCATCTCCCAGATGAATAATTTGTGCAATTGAGCAGTGTTGATAGCTCTTGACTGTTATTACAAGAAAACCTCCAAGCTGTCTTGGAGGCCTTTTTGATTGCTTTTTTTGAAATATCACCAGGATTCTTTATAATTGTCTCATGTTGCCTGACATGTGTAAGCTGTATACATATGGCAAAGCCTACATGTCCTTTTCCTGGTGGATTCCAAATATGTGTTCCAAGAGAATTTCTCTCTTACCCTTGCCTAATGTATGAGGGGGCAGTTCCATTCATATGCAGTGACCAAGGTGTTCGTGTAAAACTAATGAGCACCTCAAGGCGCTCTTTACCCTGTAACCTAATCTAGGGTCCATTCTTAAGACTGTCCCCCATGTCCCCTTTAAAAGAGTCCCAATTGGCTTTCCAAGGTTTCGGAAGTCACCTTGGCAGTGTAAGAACTTCACTAATGCACGTTTGATTTTATATACATGTGTTTAATACATACACAGATTGTTGTTGTTGTTGTTGTTAGCTAATGCTGGATTTCTGACAATGAAGTCATTAATCCTCTTGCTCCCCAATATTTTTCACTGATGGATGGGGCACTAGAAGTGGCTGGGCATATTTGAAGGTGGTCTCGATCCATTTCCTCTTGCAGATCACATAGAGGACAGTGGTGAAGAATATATCCCAATTCTGTTTAAATGTTTTGCCAGACAATCATGTCCTGTAATCAACCTGAAGGTTGCAACTGCTGTTTTTTGAGGATACTCAGGAATTACTGTTTGAATGTTTGGTAGTTCCATCTTTTATTCTTTGATTTTTCATAGTAATATTTTGCAATAATTTTTTGAATTCAGAGTTGACTAACCTTTTAGCTGCATAAAATGGTAGATTAACTATAGATTTTTGTACACCGCTGGTACCTTTTTTTGCAAGAAAATCAGCTTTCTCACTACCACTCAGTCCACAGTGAGCTGGTATCCATTGGAAGACTAGGTGTTTTTGAAGTGCTGTTAGATGGCTAAGCATTTTCCAACATTCTATAATAGTTTGGTTTTTTGGTGACAACTTGGAAGTAATTGCTATAATTGCTGCCCTGGAATCTGAGAGAATAACTGCTTGCTGAAAATGTGAAATTCTGTACAAAAGATTTTGTAGGGCCATTCGAATTGCTTCAATTTCTCCATCAAAGTTAGTAGTTCCATAACTTAAAGATTTGTAATAGGAAAAGAGGTGACATGTGACTCCAGCACCTGCTCCATCTTGGTTTGATATCAATGATCCATCAGTATAAATATGGAGCCATTCATGTTCTGGAAATCTAGTATGGATTGTCTCTAATGCCAATAATTTTAGAACACTAGTTGGAGTATCACTTTTCTTAACTTCTTCTGTCAGGTGTAAATAATATGTGATGTCTAATGTATGTGTTGGATTGACTTTAGATATGAAGTTTTCCTTTGAATTAGGAAGGTGTACATTTTTCTTGATGTCTTGAATTTTGGAAAGAAAGCTCTCCTGAGTCTTTAGTGTATGTGTAAAATTTCTCTTGTGCCATGTATTGAATGGGAGTCTGATCAACTTTTCATGTTGAATAAGAGCCGCTTTTTCTATTTCATATTCAATGGGGTATTGGTTTGTTAGTATTTCCATAGCTGCTATTGGTGTGGTTTTGATAGCACCTGTAATTAGTCTCAGACTTTGGTTTTGAAAGATTTGAATTTTTTTTGTGTGTGCTGTTACAAGAACTTCGCTGCAGTAAGTAAATAATGGCTTTATATATACATTGTATGTTGTGTTAAGAGTTGCTCTGGAACATCCCCACTTCTTTCCTGTTAGACGTTTTAACAGTGAAAGGCGCCTCTCTGCTCTTTGTATTACATTTTCTATTTGTTTGGTCCATGTAAGTTTGGTATCAAATGTAATTCCTAAATACTTTGCTTCCTTTGTTTCTGGTAATTGTTGACCCTCAAAATTTAGTTTTATTTTTAGTGGTTTTTTTCTTAGTGAAAAGATTTGGTAGTTTGATTTTGTTGTATTAACAGTCATTAAATTTTCTTTGGTCCACCTCTGTAAGTTGGTTAAGAATTGTTGCATGGTTTTTTCTAGTTCTGTACTTTTGCTTTTTGGTTTTGAAGTCCACATTACTAAGTCATCAGCAAATAGTGCACACTTCACGCCTGATTCTTGTATTTGTTGTGGCAGATCGTTAATAAATATATTAAAAAGTGTTGTGTTGAGCACTGTGCCTTGTGGTAAGCCACAGTGTGCTTGTTTGTATTTAGATATATTTCTTCCATATCTGGTTGCAATAAAGCGTTGTGTGAGGGAATGACATAGCCATGAAAACATTGGACCTTGTATCCCTATTTTTTTTACTTTCTTTAGTAGTTTTGTTCTGCATATAGAATCATATGCACTTTGGAAATCAATAAAAACTGATAAATTATCTTCTTCTCTATTGAAGGAGTCCTTGATTTCTTGACTGAGAAGTAAGACTTGTTCATTTGTAGAGTGGAACTCTCTGAATCCAGCTTGACATGGGGATATTAAATATTGTGATTCTAGAAACCAATTTAACCTGTTTGACACCATTCTTTCCATCACTTTTGCTATTATGCTAGTAAGAGCTATTGGTCTATAATTTTTTATTTCTGATGTTGTTTTGTCTTTCATCAAGAGTGGGACAATTATTGCTTTTCGCCATTCAGCAGGTACAGTGGTTTTCCAGGATAGATTGTAGAGTTGCAGTTGTGTTTTGCTGTTTTTCCAAGATTTTTTATGAACTCTGGATGTATGTGATCTGGTCCAGGAGACTTTTTGTTTTTTAGATTATTTATTGCAATGTTCAGTACTTGCATATTAAAATTTTGAAAAAAGATATTGCACTGAGTGTTATGATCACATTCTCTTTCTTGTTTCAAATCTTTCTTAAATTCTTTACGTTCCTTTTTATTATTTCTTGTTACTTTATGTGAATTAGCATAATATTTATTGAATGTTTCGGCTATGACTGCATCATTTACTAATATTTTATTGTTGTGTATGATAGGTGTGCTGTTGTTTTCTTTCCTGTCCTTGACATTTTTTATGAACTTATGAGCTTTGTTACCATCTGTCCTATAATCCATTTTTTCTAAGAAGATTGAGAAGGCTTTAACATTAATTTTTCATCTTACTCTTCACTTTATCTAGAGCTTTACAGTTTCGCATATGTTTAACGTTAATTCACAAGTACATACTGACATCCACAGAGCATGTAGGGTTTTATCTGCCAATCGTGATCTGCTTTTAGATTTTATACATTTCGTTTTAGACAAAAAATTGCTCACACACACATATATGTTGGGCTAAACATAACCCTAATATGCCCAGTATATTACTGAAGGTAGAAATGTTGCCATATGCTGCTGTCTAAATAGGTCTAAACCAGCCTTATTTTTGTAATTGTGATTTCAAAATTTGTTTGTAAATTCAGAACCTCAATTCATACTTGAGGTTTTACTGTATGAATGTACACATAAAAGGATTTGCGAAAAGTTGAAAATCTTGGTTCATTGCTTTGAGACCATAAAACCTTTTGTGTTAGAACTCTTTTTTATCCCTGCTAACATACGTACATAAATATGTAAGAAGGTTACCTTGTGTTTTCTTGGTTTTGAAAGAGCCATATTGTATCCATGCAGTTTACACTGCTGCTTCTGTACCTTTGAACGTGAGAGAGGGTGAAGCAGGGCAAAGTATTGCTTTGCCCCTTACTGTGGTATTACGTCATATCATCAGCCGGCACAGATTTGCTGACCCCTGCTCTAAGAAGTAAAACTGATTTTTTTCAAGGAACTTATCTAACTCTATATTTATTTATAGAGGTTATAACTTTCAAGTACACTGAAAAATAGTGACATAATCTTAAGCTGTACTACCTGTAGGATGTTTCAAATAGTTCAGTTTTGTGACTGATAGCGTGTAATTTGTCCTTATTCCGTGTATTATTTGAATGTATTTCCTCATTTGTGACATAGTGTGAGGCATTTGCCTTGGTAAAAATTAAGTTTCTTTTATATACAAACATGGTAAGGTCAAGATATTCAAGTTGTAGATATGTTCTCTGCAACTTTCTGTTTAATGGCTACCAAGTGGGATTCTTGTTGCTCTTTTTTGAAGTTTAAATATTATCTTACTATTTCCAACATTTCCCCATCATGATAGTCCATATAGCGGTGAAGATGAAAGTAAGCAAAATAACAAGTTTCAAGGACGTAGTTAATACTTGTTCTCCTCAGCTTCACTGATGGCTTTTCTATGTGTAAGTCCCAACTTCAATTTTTATCAACCCATAAACCTAAGAATTTTGTTTCGCACCCAAAATTAACCAATTTAGATCCAGTTATGATGCCAGGATTCTTTGATTTTCTACAAGCTTTATGCTGAAAATGTAGTGCAAAAAATTTTCTCTTCATGTAAAAGCAGTTTATTGGCTTCAAATCAATTTATTATTCTATTCACAACTGCTGCTATACTTTGTTGAAAACAATGATGTAGCTAAGGTTTTGGAGGTCCTACTTACTAATAATGTTTAAAAATGGAACGATTAAAATATTACATATTTACTCACACAGAATAGCATGAGCAGACCCAAATTACCTCATTGTCAACAGGCCCTTAAACTTCATACTCATTACGAATCCCAAGGTCGTGGGTTCAAACCCGGCCCAGGCCGATGGTTTTTAAGTGTGCTTAAAAACGACAGCTCCATGTCAGTAGATTTACTGGCATGTAAAAGAACTCTTGTGGGACAAAATTCCGGCACACCGGCGACGCTGATGTGATCCTGGCAATTGACAGCGTCGTTAAACATGAAATATATATATATTCACACTCACTCATTCGAATAGCGTGAGTGTGTAACGTTTTAGGGCCTGTCGACAACTAGGTCATTAGAGCTCATAGAATAGCTTGAAAGTGAAATAAACTCACCCAATGATGAACTCTTTTCGGAACAAACAATGCCTTCAGTTTTATATAGTCCAGCTACAGCAAACACATCGGTCCAGTTCTCTGGCTCTTGGCACTCAAAAAATCTTCCAAAAACTTCATTCAAGGGAGCTACACATTTCATTTTCCAATACTCAGAATTGCTAAAGCACTTCATCTGGCCTAGGACATTGTGTTGCTCAGAAACTTTTTATTAGCTTCAATTTAGAAAAATGATCTTTCTGCCGTAGCAGAAGTAACTGGCAGAGTCAAATATAGCTGAAGAGCTGTGCATACATCTGGAAGACTGCTTGCAAGAAAAGTATTTTCAACAAACAAAAATCTTACGAGATCTTTGACAATATGGTTTCCTTTTTATCAGTATCTTTTTACATGAGTGTTTTGAGACTAATGAGTTCATTAGAAAGATTAATGGCTAAATTTTATTTGCATTTTCTTACCAGCTTTTTTGCTCTTTCTTGGGTGTGTGGTGTAAGCATTCTTGTTATTCTGTGCTCTCTATTGTATGAGGTGCTACCCACCTAGCAAATTGTTAAAATAACTCTCCCTGATTACCAACACTAATTGTTATTTTTCCCAAATAAACAATATACACCTGCCAAACGCAAAATGCACATAGATGGCACAAAATTATTACTCGTCAATATTCTGGGTAACTCATGTAGTAACCCAAGCAAACCTCTATTTGTGGTACCTCAAATATCATTCAGAAGCAATTACACTGAACAACTGGTTAGAGCAACACATATTGATTAATGTTTAGTTGTTATTGTCAAATTCTTAAAGAATCCAATTTCTTGGCAATTAGCCACTTTTTCACCTATTAGTCGTACATGTTATGTAGTTTGTTCAGCTTTTATAACAAGCATATTAAATAAAGTACCATGATTTAATTCATTTCTCTATATCATTCTGAGTACTTTTGAGAGCATACATACTTGGAGGTAAGCTTGTTTCACACTTTTAAGCAACAAAGGATAGGAAATACCTACATGATACACTCCTGTTGTCAGAATGTCATCAGTGAACTGCATTGTTGTAGCACTTCTTTTTAGCATTTTTCCATGGTTGAATTGAATATAAAATGCCCTTTTTAAGAAAACTATTAAAGGCAGTCTGGGGGCCCTCCACACTGTGGGGTCCGTGGAGCCGTTATATACACCACTGGTTGAAGGCCATTATGAATTTTCCCTACAATGAAGATGCTTGTATCAACCACAAAGAGTGTTATTTTAGCTTGTGTTATATTTTCAAGACGTAGTGACAAATCATTGATGTGCAACAAGAACAGCAATGAACCTAGAATTGAACCCTGTGGAATCCCTCATGCTACAGGTCTTTTTTCTGAAAGTTCCTTTCTAATTTCTTTATATTTTGTATCTATGAAATCAATTTCAATTGTGTATATGATCTAAACCAATTTAATGCCACTCCTCTTACACTATATTTATTGTTTAGGAGGACTTTGTGATTCACCATATCGAAAGCTTTAGATAAATCTAAAAATAACCCTACCCCTGCTTCACTTCTGTCTAGTATCTCAAATATTATCAACAAAGCTGATTACAGACAAGCTAGTTGATTTATTACTTTGGGTTCCATATTGGCAGCTATTAATAATGTTTGGTGAGGAATTTCATTAATCTCTTGTACATAATTGTTTCTAACATTTTTGGTAAGATTGAAAGTAACACAATTGGCCCATAGTTGTTGGGATCATGTGATTCACCTTTCTTGAATATTGGTTTTATTTCTGCTGGGAAAGTGCCACTTTGAAGTTTTAAATTAATATATTTATTGTGAATAAATTTGCTTACAAATTTCTGACAATGTCCATGTTATAGTTTACAGAGTGATTTAAATAAAATTAATACATTGAAAAATAATTTATGGTTCCTCTAGAGTGTATAAACAACTATGGATAAGGTACATTTTTAGATTTGTTTTAAATTTGGGTCCTGTTATTTGTTTGATGACATTTGGGAGTTTATTGTATAAAATCAAACCTTGAGTAATTACATTTTTGTCTAATATTTTCTTACTAAAAGTGATTTATTTGCAATGTGACAGAGGTTTTAAAATATGTCTGCTAAATTTTTTGATTAGATAGAGTGAACTTATTTCAATGTATTTTAACTCCCCCTCTATTAAGGCTTCAAGCTCAAGAATCTTATTTCAGATACAACATATATTTTGATGAAAAGTGTATAATATGCATGTGCTTTGAGTTGTTCTGAGGTATTTTGTATTATTTCTAAGTTTGAGTTCAAAAGTGTTATGTAAAGAAGTTTTACTTATTGGCTCATAGTTTTCGTTATCAATTTTGTTATCCGTAAAGGCCAGAGGCGTGTGCATTTTTCCATAGATATACTGCACATGGACTTCACCGTTATCGCTCAGTCATGTAAACAATTGCAGGTAGGTACAGCCTGACCTTGAAAACGGCTTCACTGCAGCACAACCTACAAGCATCATAAACTATGCATTCTGCAATTGCTTATACATACTGCTATTTATTAACTATAATATTGTCACAGAGCACATTACACTGGGTTACAATGTACATTCGTAAATTATTAAGTGTGAAATTTCAATGCCTATCACTTAAGCAGTTTTTAAACAGTGAAAAACTTCTATGTCAAATGATGTCAGAGGTACAAATGTAAAGAATTCCACTTTGTTGTGTGACATGTTTTCCATCTTATTCATTTTCAAAATTTCACACATAACCAGTATTTTTGTTTTAAACTTCCTGGAATTTAGCTTTCACCTTTTCATTACCTGGCACAAGGGGTATCCTATTAATTGAATTAGCTAAGCCTTCTATTATGCTTTTGGACATTTCCAAACCCGATTTTTCTAATTGCTTAATACCTTTGGGCAGCGCTGCAAAATTGATAAGTATGAACTGAAGATTTTCAGATAGTTCATGTGATATACTACACCTTGACCTTGCGTCTGCATATACTTGAAAGGCAATGCTTCACTAGTTTGCAGAGTACTACATTACGTTGTTTTTGACTCTTGGTTCTAGTGGAAGTTGTTTGCACATTTGATGGCCGTGCTGTACTTCTGGCATTCATATTCTGCATCCAGCTAACCTGTATTGCATGCGAGCGCACATCCCCCAGTCTTTACTTATCAGTTTTGTTATGTAGAACTCTTGCACTGCTATCTAAGTAGGTTAGTTTTTTGGTTTGAGACGGTCAATGACTCTACTCAAAAGGCAGCCAAATGTTTCAGTTCCCCTTCTACTAAGGTGAAGCCCAACTCTGCCTAAATCCCTATCGCTAACTCACAAGTTATTGTATACATGAATACACTGATTTTCTGCACATAAGTGATCCATTGTATTTATTGCATCCACATATCTCAAATCCTTGTCTCTGCACCCAAGTATCTCACTGATGCAAAGCTTTGCTTGTGGGAACATTTTCTTGTCAGTAATTATCAAATTTTTGAACTCCTTCATGATGTCACCTGGAGTGTGCACAGTACCCGAAGACAGGCTTGACCAGCCTGTCAGTAGTCAGTCGACCTCATAGACTTTCTGATAATGCAGAATTATGTTCCAGCACTTTTTTAGTTTTACTTCTTTTTCCTTTGTCTATTTTGCACAGGACTGCAATGATCATCTTCGCTTCCTGTAATGCACAAAACCACCAGTTTTCTGGATTAGTCCTATTTACAGCTTTGGCAATAGCTGAAAGCGTAAGAATGTTGTAGAATACACTGTAAATCCATTGTATTTTTTATATTTCTTTATCATTATCTTCATGAAAATTTCTTATTTTTATGCATTAACTTTTTTATTTGTCATTTCTGCTAATGTGAACTTAAAGTATTCAAGATGACATTCATCCCAAAATAATACAGAATTATGAGATTTTTTTGATAGACTAGTCTTAACCTGCAAGTCATTTTTAAATACAGAAAGATTATGCAATTGCTCACATCTGGATGTGATTACCTGGCATAGGAGAATTACCTGACACAGTACCTCATAGGAGAGCATCATCCTTTATGTTTGTCCTTTCTGACACAAAGTGTGATTCACCTCTTTGGCAGTCATTGTAGGTTTTTCTTTGCATTTTACCCCAAGTTTCTGGAATTAAGACCTGTTAATTTCAAGGGAGGTGCTGTTCTCTTCAGTGTGTGTTAATACATGAAATATTGAGCACTGCTACAAATTTTGCACCATTAGCCCTTACTTTTCAAAATAAGAAGATAGTGAGATAATTTCTATATTTACATACCTCTGAAATTTCAATGAGGCTGTTGAAATCTGAAAACTGTCAATTGCCTGAACAAAATTCTATTCTTGAATACATATTCTGTACCTTAAGTTCTAAAGGTTTGATCTAAATCCAACCATTTATATTTGTTGACTTAAATGGCATATCTAAAAATGGCCAAATAAAAGAGCAAGCATTCATTGGGTAAACAGCATAAATGTTTACACCACATATTGCAGTACAGTGTGTTAATTATTTTGTATTTTATCTGCATTAAAACTTATTTAGAAAAGGTACCTCTCCCATCTCTCAGGAATTTGAAGAATCGTCTTACAGTTATAAAACCATATTTCTTGAAGAAAAAGACAGAGGAAATAATCCTGCATTTCTCTGTCAGTGCAACTCATATAATCCTCCCAGCAGGTAGTCACTGCAGAACAAACCAAACCTCAAGCTACAGCTTCTTCTGCTGTGTGGGTGTATCAGCATGCCTCCATCTTTGCTAGGTGGCAGTGATCAACCTTTTTACCTCTTAGTGCTAACTTTCCAGTACTGGCTTTAGAGCATACAATTGCAATACTTCCAACATTAAATTTAAATTAAAATAAAATATTTATATTTAAAATACTGCATATAAAATGTCATAATTGGTTTCCATGAATGTTTCAGGACGGTAGGGACATACTGTCTGAAGCTGCAGTCTTTGCTTGTGAAAGACTGTGATTTTGTTACTGAAGAAAGCCTAGGACATTTAAGAAAACGGATGTTCATTGATAAAACCCCGCTTGAAGCAATGAAAATTACAGCACCTTTTCTTGGACCATTTAGACAGTTTTAGCTCATTGCAAATGCAAAGCACAATGGCTGTTTCTAAGTATGCTGATTAACTGGAAGAAATTAAAATGTACTATCTGTAAGTTAGAGGTCTATGCAGGCTCAGGCCTAGGCCCAGCCCAGCCCTGCCCACAAGCCAGATTTGGGCCTATTGTCAACAATGGTGAAATGCCAAGAATAGCACAATTATCACAGCATTTATTTACTAGAAGTAAAAGTAGAGTAAAAATTCAACTGAGAAGGGTTAAGTATCTTATTGGAATATACAGGTCTCCAAGTACAAGGGTTGAAGGGCTTCTATACAGCTTAGAAAACATGTTACACAAAGCATCCAAAAATAATAAAAATGTCATAATATTGGGCGATTTAAAAATGACAGCTTTTCAGATACAGGGGCTATAAAGTTTAAGGGATCTACTAACTAGTTTCAGCCTAGTTGTACCAGGATTAAAGAACCAACAAGGATCATGCCAACTACAGTGTCTGCCATAGATCATGTAATAACTAACCTATAATGCTGTAGCTCTCTAGTGAGAGTAGAAGAACTGTGATTTCTGACCACTGTGCACAAATTATTGAGATATTTGGTAATGATGACATTCCAGTAAAAACAAATTTTAAAATAACATGGCAAACAAACACAAAGAACTTAAATTGGGTGCTTGAAAGTGTAATACAAGAGAACTGGGAATCGGTACATGGGGTAAATGACTGAAGGAAAGTGGAACAACTTTTTAAAACCTCTAACAAGCCACATGCATAAACATTGCCCAGTGCAAAAGGTTAGGATGGATAAATGTGGAGTACAGCATATTAAAAGACCATTAGAAATTAGAAAACTGAGAGAAGCAATGAAGGATTCTTACATTTTGTATAAGTTTACAAATTTGAAAATATATAAAAATAAATACAGCAATTTAAAAAGCAATGTTCCTTAGCATTAGCTAATCTTAAGATATGGCAATAAATTAGTTAATTCTGTTAATAAAGTAAACACTTTGGGGAATAGTAAAGTGAAAACAATGCAAACAAAAATGAAAATATAGTATTAAATAAAGAGGGGCAACTTGTTGGTAATCCCCAGCAAGTATATCAGCTTTTTAATGATTACATTATAAATACAATAAAAGATGATCAGAATATTGTAAACAACCCAAATTATGAGTCACCAGCACTTTTACCCTCCAAGTTTCTGGAAGAGACATTGAAGAAAAGTAAAGAAAGTAATAGATAAACTAAAATATAAATCTTAAGTGGGATAGGATGGTGTATCAGCAAAAGTACTAAAACACTGTAAGGATGCATTAATTAGTTTTCTAGTTCACATGATAAATGCTTCTATAAATGACGAAATTTTTCCCAATACTTCAAAAATTAGTATAGTCAGAACAATCTTTAAAAAACTGTAAAACTACAGACTGATCACTTTAACATCAGCATTTGCAAAAGTCTTTGAAAACATTGTGTAATCGTCTTATGGGTTTTTTCAAATAAATTCAGTTTGCTTAACATATCTCAACATGGCTTCAGACAAAAATGTTCCATGACGACTGCTATTGCTGAACTCTACTGATAATTATGGTGGTGATGATGATGATCATGACAATGACGACGATGATCATGATGATGACGACGATGATCATGATGATGACGACGATGATGATGAAAGTCAATAACTGCAAAATAATCTTGTTTAATACAAAATTACAGAATCAGCTCTGGGTTGGGTGGTACACTTTAATCTACTCTGGATGAGGCAGCGCTTGGGCTGGGCTGGGGCTTGACTGAGGCCAGGCCGAACACAAGAATTTCAGCCTCTGCAGACCTCTACTGTGAACATTGATGGAAATTAAATTGTAGTTACGTTCCAGTCAAATATGTGTATATGTATATCGTCAAGTTGTTTGTGTATCAGTATTTTTGTACAGAAGTATTGCTGTTGACTGATCTACCAGCATTTTCTTGAATTTTTCATTTACAGATTGTGCATATCCCATAATTATTTAGGGTTACTGTTAATGAAAGTAGGTTAAATGTGATCAAAGCTTATGTTTTATTTTATAAAGACTGATACAGAAGACAGTGCAGGACAGTAATCACTAGGGCTCGGAAGTTCACACCCTAAAAAATACTGAAATATGCATGCAAATATGCTCTTAAAAACTTGAAAATATGCCAAGAAATATGCACTATTTAATTAAAACGATTGATGCCCCTTTGCAGTACACAAGACGAGTTAGTATAAATAATAAATAAAGTTACCTTATTCCTTAGAGGTTGAAGCAGAAGTGGTCCCGCTGCTAGTATTAACTGCTAAATTGCAGTTCACAACCAACACTTTGCAAAAATTTTCAACTGTAAAACATCGTATGATGTCTCATAAAACACTTTTGTAACATGAAACACCTATCGACGTAACAAGGTTTCATCGGGGCAGGTTTAAATGATGTTAACTGCTTCACAGAGAGAGGCAGGTCTCTTGGTGCGACAGATGGTTTTCTTTCAAGGATGTCTCGAATATTGCACATCTGTTTATAATCAAATTTTTTTGAAATTACATAATTCACTTTCTCTTTCACTTTTTGTCCTATGGTACCAGGAACCGAACTTAGATCACATATTGTTTTTTCAAAGACAGTACATGCAAAGGAGATCCTACAGCTTCCAGTGCCGTTATGGCTGTTGGTAAGAAAGAAAAATGGACAGATATGAAACTAAGATCCTCTTTTAACCGAGTGCCTGATAGAATATTTTGCACAGTTTCTATTGATGAAGCATCTTTCTAGTCCAATGAATTAACAACCTCTTCGACTATTTCTATGTGCTCAGTATAATATAAAACTGCATCGACCCATGTTCCCCATCGAGTTAACACTGGTGCAGGAGGAAGTCGGATATTGGGTGCTCTTTATCTAAACAACTTAACTCTTTTAGGAGATTTAACAAAAATTCTCTTTGTACTCGACACAAATCTATCTACCAACGGGACAGAATCACGTATTGTCTCAGAAATGCGATGAAGAGCGTGTGCCAAATAAGTTATATGAATTAACTTAGGAAAAACACCTTTCAGAGTTGGTCTTGATTTTACCATATAAGGACCTGCATCAGTAACAAATAAAAGTAACTGGTGGTATTTGATTCCACATGGCCATAGCAATTTCAAAGTGTCTATCACAAACTGGGTCACAGTTACATTGTTAGTGACCGACAATTCACACACATTAACAAGATAAGGTGTAGTCTTTTGTTCATTATGTAAAGCACCCACGATTATATTAGCAATAGAACGGCGCTCAGAATCAGGGGTTTCATCAACAGACAACCACACAAACTGATCCCTAATTCATTTTGTATATTTGACAATACGTTATTGTAACAATGTCCTACATAAGTCTTACGCAGTGTACTTTCTTCAGGCACATGTTGTCAAGTGTACTTGGCAAGAAAGTTTTTAAATGTCGGATTATTAATTTTGAACAAGGGAAAATCAGCAGCTAAAAGTGCTTGACACAAGTCATAGGAAAATTCAGTAAACCTACTTCCTAAACACTCTACTAGCTGTTTTTTAACAGGTTCTTTGTTTGTGAGTTTTCTGATTAAATTCTCCTTATGTTTTGCTGTGTTTATGTGCTGAACTATTTGAAATCTTCTCTCACTCCCTACATTTTTCTCACACGCTCCACAAAACAGAGCCCCATTATCTGTAGATATTAAATCACCCGAAAACTCTTTCTGTAAATTAATTAATCTAGCACTCGAAGTTGGCTTTGTTTTCGACATTTGAAGAGCTTTTTAACATTTTATACGCCTAATTTAATTTGGTGTGAACCAGTTCACAACACTGTTACGTTTGAAGACCACAACACAACTACTGGTGAGCAGGCAAGCGTTGCTATAATCGTGCTGATCAAAGCGTTGACCTGCACTTTATCTTTGCTACTATAAACCTCTCAGATAACGCACTGATTATTTTCTACGAACATACATATAATGAAAGGATGGAAACAGGGGATTCACTGTATGACAACAAGACTCAGCATTAGTTCTCGCCACCTCGCGAGTTGCATCATCATGTGCACTACTACCAATGTGAAAAATTTTATACGGATGGAAAAAATAATAAAAAACCATAAAAATAATTAAAATATGCAATATATGGGGCTATAATATTGAAATCTTAGTGAGTTGTATCATCATATGCAATATTACCAATATGAGAAATATTATCCTGATGGAAAACAATAATAAAAAACCATAGAAATCATTAAAATATGCAATATAGGGGCTATAATATTGAAATAATATGCATTTATCAAAAATCAAGAAAATATGCAGTTATATGCACCATAAAATCATGTCGAAATAACTGAAAATTCCATAATTCGTGCACATAATATAAAAGCATACAATTTTAACCCCTATGAAAAAACATGCAAATGCATGAACTTCCTAGCCCTAGTAGTCACTTCTCACATTCCTTATACTCATATCATACAGTATATCTTTCCCATAGTTACTTCTGCAGTTTCCAGTTAGTGTCGTTCTGAATTTCTGATTACTTATAATAGACGGTCATTTATGTGATGTGATCTGATATCTTTAATAGGGTATTCATTGCTAAGGCTGATTTGCAGCTGGCTGATTTATATTGCAGTAACTGTGAGTAGTTTATTCCCATTAAATGCTTTTTATAATGTTGCTTAGTTTTGAGTAGACAAATACCACTATAACTTCAGGTTTAATAAACCACAGTATAACTTTTCATTACAGCTTGTTCATTTCACTCAAGGCCTAAACAAATATTTTCAGACTTCGTGCTGTTGATGATGATTATTATTTTAAGGATACAATGGTTACTCTGCTGTTTTAGCCCAAAATTGTATTATCTCCATTCTTCCTTGTAACTGTGAAATATTCCATTTATCTCAAGCACTTCTTTTTTATTGTGTTACATATTATGGAGTTTCTGACTGGAAAAAAGCCATTATCATCCCGATTTTAAAGAAAAACAAACCCTCAAACAATATTAATAGTTTCAGACCAATATCTTTGACCAGTGTTATTGCAAAAGTGATGGAAAGAATGGTGGCATTTAGACTTAACTGGTACCTAGAATATTACAACTTAATTAATAGTTCACAGACCGGCTTCAGACAGAATCATAATACAAGTGAAAATGTACTCCTGCTAAGCCAAGACATCAAGGAAGCTTTCAATAGAAAGGAGGATACCTTAGCAGTATTCATTGATTTTAAATCAGCATATGACTCAGTCTGGAGAAACAAATTAATTGAGAAGTTGCAATCAATAGGTGTGAAAAGTAACATGCTTAAATGGATAACTCAGTTTATTTCACAAAGATTTTGTGCCACAAAATATAATACATACATTTCCAAATATAAACAAACACACAGAGGACTGCCACAAGGTGCTGTTCTGAGCACAACACTCTTTAACATATATATAAATGACCTTCCATCAATAATAAAAACTTTAGAAACCAAAATTGCTTTATTTGCTGACGATGTAGTCATTTGGACTTCAGGCTCTCCAAAAAAACCTGAATTAATTAAAGACAGAATAGAAACAGCCCTAAACAAAGGACATGAATGGAGCTCCAAAAACCTCATGACTATCAGTGTGGAAAAAACAAATTATGAATTATTTACACTAAAATACAAACCAGTTAATATTAACATAAATTATAATGGTAAACCACTAGAAAGCAGTTGATGATGCCAAATACTTAGGCATCACTTTCGACAGAAAGCTAAGTTGGAAAAAACATATAACAAACATCTCAGAAAAGGTTGAAAAGAAACTGCAAATCCTGAAAAGGTTAGCTGGTGCTAAATGGGGCTGCTCAAGGAGAGTCCTTAACACAACATACAAAATGTATGTTAAACCAAACCTCTTGTACTGCTCTGAAGCTTTAATAACAGCAGCAAATGCTAACATCAATAAACTTGAACAAATACAAAATCAGGCTCTTCGCCTAATCACTGGAGCAGTTAAATCCACACCTATTGATGCCATGCTTGCCTTAACACGGACCCCATCAATAGCAACAAAAATAGAAGAACAAGCATTGCTCCAACACGAGAAAATGTTACGACTGCCAAACTCTAAATGGACAGAAGAGAACCTCCCCCCTTCAATCCTTAAAACTCATAGTGGTTTCCTAGAAAAGGTAACACAGATTAAATCCAAATTGAACATTCCTAACACCAGAGAAAATCTACTTATAAGAGAAAATCCATTGGAATTATTGCAACCTGCCTTCAATTTGGAATTAATAGAGGAAATAAGTAAATCAGACACACCAAAAGAAATACAAAAACTTCAAGTACTGGAAACAATCAGCACTAGATATCCCACAGAAGAATGGCTGCACATATATACTGATGGATCCTCCACGGAAAACCTTACTGGAGCTGGAGTTACGTGTTCACATTTTTCCTTTTATCATTCTGTTGGCAGAGACACAACAAATTATGACGGAGAAATAGAGGCTATACACATTGCTCTCCGACAATTATTAAATCTTCCCTTAAATAAATTTAACAAGGCAGTAATTCTTTCGGATTCTAAAGCTGCAATTCAGGGAATATGTTCAAATACTACAAAGAAGTCAACAAAAATTAGAGAATGCTATAAAATGTTAACACAGCTCAAAAAAGTTAATAAGACTGTTCATCTCCAATGGATTCCAGCACACTGCAGACTCACTTGCAAAGAAAGGCACAACAATAAAACAAAAGTCTAAATTCAATTTCTCATATTCCTCAATAAAACGCTTGATCATTAAAAAATTTTCTCATTCATACCTACAAGAAATAGAAACAAATGCCAAAGATAAAAAATGGATTACACTACTTTCCAACCCAGATATAATCCCCCAGAGACCCGACTATTGACAAATCGTGACTGCTTAGCAAGTCATCTCTACAGAACAGGTATCTCAGCTTCACCAATATGTGTCCTGTGTAACGATCCAGCAGAAATGAACGAAGACCACTTGAAGACCTGTGAAGCATTAAGATCAGAAAAAACTACAGTTCAAAAGTATTGGAAAGCACGAATGCTAATGGCTTCATTGCCAGATGCAAGGCACTAGAAAACAACAACATATTATGGAGTTATCTGTGCATGAAAGGTGAAGTTAAATTAATGAAATGTGTGTAATACTTACTGTTAAATGTGCATCTGCTTTTAAAATTGCAAGCCAGTACATAAGGAGTGGCTCACACATAATCATAAATAAATAAGTTGAGATGTTGACTGAGACTGTGTTGTTTGTAGACTTCATGTAAATATTGGTTCCAAAGGATTGTGTGAAAATACACTTATTGTAACAGATTCATGAGCAGATAAATATATTTATTTTCCCATATTTAGACACATATGTAATTATGTTAAGTTATCTCTCCTATGACATTCTAATCTAATCATTAATAAATAGGCATCCCTCAATCCTGATGTATTGAATCCCAAACTTGCGACTTGCTGCTTAATCTGTGGGTCCCAGGAAGCTTCAACACTGTGGTTATCTTGTTTCTGGAACTACTATGCACCAGACTCCTTACAAACTATCTGCTTCTAGTGGACCTATACAGGTGTCCCAAAATTAGACAGACAAAGTTTGGGAGCTGATAGATAACATTATTTTAAACACTTTTTCTTAAGGAAAGTTTTTTGCTGTGGTGCTTCGTTTAAGCGCTAGACGAGTTAATGTAATAATTACTGCCTCCCACCCAGTTTAAGTATTTGTGGCAAAATCAACAATTCAAATTAGTATTGCATTTATCTTAATAAGTCACACAATCTTAATCAAAGAAACAAACACAGAACAATAAATAAAACATAAACATTTCATTGTTTACAGTTAATCACTGCTTTACTATTCAAAATTAGGCCAACAAAATTTTAAACCAGAGAAATGACTGGTGTCTTTGTGAGAGTAGGGTAGAATAGGGCATGCCAATGCACTCTTTGTGTTAATCACAATCGGCGTGCGTTCCAACATTTACTTTTAATAATAAAGCTGTGATTAACTGTAAACATTGAGATATTTATGTGTTGTGTATTTGTTTCTTGGATTAAGATTATGTACCTTACTAAGATAAATGCAATACCAATTTGCATTGTTGATTTTGCCGTAAATAGCTAAATTGGGTGGGAGGAGGTAATCTATGACATTAACTCATCTAGTGCTTAAACAAAGCACCGCAATAAAAAACTTTCCTTAACAAAAGGTGTTTAAAATAATGTTATCTATTGGCTCCTAAAGTTTGTCAGTCTAATTTTGGGATATCGTATATAACTTCCATACAACATTTTCTCAAGTTTTGTTTTGTACGTCCTAAATGACTAACAGTTTCCTTAATGCCCATATCTGATTTTCTTTTCAGTGGCTCTCCCCTATTATGTCTAGTAGTAAATTAGCCCATCTCTTCAGTGTTGATTTCATCGTCATTTCTTTGGTTTCTTTATATTCCAAAATTGCCTGCCAATAACTGTTACACATTACCAGATTAAATTCCATACAATCAGTCACACTCACTCACTCATTCACTCACTCACTCACTCACTCACTCACTCACTCACTCACTCACTCACTCACTCCCTTCTTCCTTCTTTCCTTCGTCACTTCCTTATTACAAAATTTATTATTACTGGTCCTTTACACTTCCTCTTCTTTATCCCTATCATTTTCAGTATCCATTAATTTAATTTTTGCTTCGTCTGCTCATGCATTAAAATCCCCATTATTTTTAAGTCTTTACACATGTATCCATTTTGTACTACTTCCATATCTTGTACTAGTTTATTTAACAAAGTTGATTGTAAAATGCTAATACCATTGGGGTTATATACTGCTGCCACACATACCTTTTCCATCCCCATATGCCACCTAATTCGCACCATAACATTGAGCCACCACCTAAATATTTTAACTCTTTTGCTTGCAAACTGTCCCCTATGAACAACCCTATTCCATCTGATTCTCAAACCCTTTCTTTCCTCCTAAGCCCCTTTTTTCTGTAAAAGGTAAGCACAGCCCTCTCAATATCAATATCTTTAACCAACCATGTCTCAACTACAGCGATTACAGTACCTGCATTTAACAACAGCAATGTTTCTGCATTCCTCACTTTCTTCATAAGTCCTTCAGGTTACAACTCTCAGTTCATTTCCCTATACCAAGCCCCTTCACTCAAATCTAAAGTCTTATAATTTTGTCCTATCTATGACACTGTCAATCCTGTCTGTGCCTGCTCCTCCTCTCCCCAGGCTTCTGATTGCTTCCACCTCCTGTTGACAATATGCTCAGTACCATGTCCCTCTCTTCTTCTACTCTCTCAGCTGCTCCCAAGGTCATTCTCTGAGCGTTTGATCCCAGATTACTCCTAACTCTGTTTAGTGATGCCAATGCTTGCCTCCTCTCTTTCACTTCTACCTCCACAAGCACTTTCCACCTGTCTTCTCAACTGATGCGATGGTGATCAATTTTGATAGCAACACCAACCCACTCCTCGTATATCTCTCCTTTCCCTGTTGTTGTTCACTGTGCCACTTTTACATCATCTCTCATCATTTGGCTACATGACTTTCATCTCCCCTCTCCTTTGCCTCTTTTTATGTTTCCCTTGATTGTTTCTTGGAGCAAAGCATGTGTTGTCATTTGTTGGCCAATATCCTGTCTGTTGCCAGCTATCCATAGTGTCAGTCCTCGCACAAAGCTTTTTCCCATTGATCTCTAGCTTTCTTCATTTTTGTATTAAAATGCTTCTAATTTGTCTTTCTTTTTTGCTGTAGTTATGTTCAGTAAAAGCTTTTTAAACTTGTAGCTTTGCTGTATTATTTACATTTTCCATTTAAGGTCAACTGCTGCCAATTTTATTATTATGGGTCTCGAGTTTCTTCCTCATCTTCATACTGTAAAGGAATTAATAATTTTCCATAATTTTAATTAACTTCAATTCATCCTACATGAGCTATTCCACCTACCACCATATTCTTGTCCCTTTTCTTTTCTCATATTCAAAGATAATTATAATCGTCTATTAGCTTTTTCAATCCTTTCCAGCAGTATAGTCTTTGGTTCAGCTATATGACCTTTTCTCCTTCTTTTCTTTCAAAATTTTCCATTTCCTTTTTTATTTCTTCCATGTTCCTGACCAATCATTTTTCTATTCCTCCTTCCATGTGCTTCACATATACCACATCTTCAGCGTTTTGTTTTAGTATTATCCTTATGTCTACATCTCCAGTCCAAGATTCAGCTCAACTCCACCAATGACAAGCAGGAATCCCAAAACTAGTGGTGCCTATAGCCATACCAATACCTCCCCACAGCTCTTCTTCTCATTTTTCTTCCCTTTCCTTCGTTAAAAATACCAGTTCGCACATAATAACTTTGGAGTGGTACACCCATCTTCGCAAAGCTCACACAACACCCGTCTGTCTCTGATTGCTACCCACCAGCAGCTTCCAATTTATAAATATGCATTGTTTGAAAGCATTAGTGAAACATGGTTGAGAAATTATGCATGTGTTTTGCTAGATGTAGGTCCAAGACCAGTACAGCAATATATCAGTAATCTTGATTAAGTTCCTGCCATCATATACTGATGTGCACAAATGGGTTATACACACAAATTAATATTTATGTACTTGCCAACTTTTATGGTTTGCCCATGAAATCTGTGGGAGCATAGACCCTTTATGGCAATGGAGGCACTTTTACAGAGCATTTGTGAGCAGATTTAAAGCACTAATAGATTTTCTCCCTGTATATGACAAAACATTAAATTCTATTACATTATATTGTCATTTGTGGTTGATGATGATAATGTAAGCCTCTTGCTAATTTGGGATTACCATGCTAGTTGTTATACAGTGCTATAATAAGCCAGATCATAGCATCACCATCATGGTTCCCCCTTTATGGGCTGTAACAAAATACATAGCTTGTGGACTTCATTTTTTGTGATTTAAAATTTGATTGCAGTACTAGTGACCTTTAGTAATCAACAGTGATGGACATTAATATTTATAATGGATGATTCCTATTTTTATAACAGCTTTTGTTCATAGTTCATGCTATGAAGTGTAAAATATGGACTAGACATCTTCTAGTAATCTATGAAGCAGCCTTATAATATAGCATCTATGACAAAATATGCTTGTTAGAAAATAGACATGCTCTAATTGATCTGCAAATTAATTACTATCCCTAAAACTTGGTACAAAGACTTCACTAACCAATATATTAAATATTGAAATTTAAATAGGATTTTGAACTTCAAATGGTTGATTGAATTTACGAGATAGAGTTTTACTGATACTTATACGAAGCCTATTGCACATCATCCATTTCTGCAATTTTGTAATTGCAATTCTACCTGCATATGTCTGTCATTGCTACTTCTGAAATAAGATTTGTAGCATCTGCAAAGAGAAAGCTACTGATCAGTGCTAAGTGAGAATTAAGATTGTTGATGCAAATTAAAACTAGGAGTGATCTTAATATGGAATCTTGGGGATGCCAGATTCTATAGCAACAGGATTTGACTTCAACCATTTTGTATCTATTCTCAAGATAGGAAGCAAACTGTTGGCTAGTCCTGCTACTTGTTTTTTTTTGTTTTTAGCTTTAAGGATATTTACTTTGAAAGTAAAAGTTGCACTGTTGATTGATTTCCCTTTCCTGCAACCAGATTGAGTTTCCAATATAACCTTATGCTTTTCTAGGAATGGGACAGATCTGTTGTGTCTAATTTTCCCAAGGATTTTTGAAATGTCAGATGATAGGGGATAGGCTTATAAATTTCTCTACTGGTTTTGTCACCCTTCTTGAATAAGGGTTTCACTTTAGCTGTTGCTCCAAGGGGCAATGGTAAGTACAGGTTTTGTCAATCCCAGGATCCTGAGCCACCAGTCCTCGAGGTTTTGGGGTTGGATTAAGCTTAAAACAGCACCCTAAAAAAGTAAGTTCTAATCCTTTGGAGGATAGCCGGTGCAGTATGGGGTCTCTCAACCCTGTTCGGAGCCATCAAGAGCTTTGACCTGGTATAGAGATCGACGGGGCTAGTGGTATCTCCCCATGCATGGAATCCAGTACAGCAATGGACACTGCTACTGATTTTCCCACTGTATTCTCTAAGAAGAGACATGTTTCAACTTGTCAACTGCTATCACATCAATAAAGTGTGACATGCCTCTTCATCTGATTATGCACTCAGCTACACCAGAACAACTACCTCTTAGCTCCTTGAACCCCTTTGTGATTCAGGCCACACTGGACAAAATCACTGGTCCCGCACAGAACTATAGCTGGCAACTAATGGCTCTTTGTTGGTACAGACTAAGGATGATCCACATTCCCTTCAGTTATTGCAGGTTCATCACTTCGGAACCCGTGAAATTATTGTTGAGCCACATACAACTTTGAATGTCTGCCAAGGTGTTGTCACTTCCTCCAACTTAGATGGCCTCTCTGAAGAGGAAGTTATCACCTATATATTTCTAGCCAAGGAGTCAGTGCAGCTAAGTGGCTCACGTGTTGAGACGGTGCAGCACAGGTACAATTACTGGGGGGAAAAAAAGAATAGCCATACTCTTGAAAGGCAGAATATGGCCAAGTTCCACTTCGGATCAAGTCCCCTACAGTTGATAACGGATCTCGGATAATGAGTGAAAGCACATGTTTGAACAAAATACTAGAACTCCATGTAGTAGTGTTGCAGAAAGCTGGAGCTATGACCAAGTGGTGAAGTTGATAGTGATAGAATGTAGTGAAGAAAGCGTACAGGTTCAAATCTCTCATTTTTACAGTTTGATCCCATATTTTCTACTTCTCTTTTTTATGATGAATATACTTTAGCATATATGTATTTTAAATATTACTAAATTAAATTACATGCTTTTCAATGATAACACCGCTCTGCATGGATTTGGCTTTTTTTAAATGAATCTGCATTTTTGAATCACATTTTCACACTGATTGCATAACTGAAATCCGTTTTCGTGTACCATGTCAGAATTTTTTGGAATTCAAATTTTATGTTTTGAATATTTTTCATTATGCACGTACTGTAATAATATTACCGTGTGTTTATCGTTTCTTAGAAAGGCTCACCAGGTTATAATTTCAGCTTTATTACTCAAAATGTGAAATAATATAACTATTACTATTGTTATATTTTATATGTTTATATTTATACATTTTTTATATTTATGTTGTTGTTGTTGTTGTTGTTTTCTAGTGCCTTGCATCTGGCAATGAAGCCATTGGCATTCGTGCTTTCCAATACTTTTGAACTGTAGTTTCTTCTGATCTTAATGCTTCACAGGTCTTCAAGTGGTCTTCATTCATTTCTGCTGGATCGTTACACAGGACACATATTGGTGGCTTTCATGTAACTGTTTTCTTAACGGGCACCAGTTTTACAATGTGGCAGTTACATCACCCGACTTAAACCCCCATTTTGCAAGGGGGACCACACCTATCGTTGGTCAACGGGTCTATCGGACCTAGCCGGGAGGACTAAATAGGTGGTATTTAGATCCACCGACCTTCCCCTCATGTGCCTCTGAGGGACGTTGTTGTGCTGTGATAGGCCTGCACATATGTAAATGACATTTCCTCCATTTTAGATGAAACAGTATTACTGCTGTGATTCGGTATTTTTTTATATTTATTAAAATCTACTAACTATATCCGCCCTAGGGGACGTACAAAAATTTGTCATGGCAATAAGACATGCAATGTTTATTCTTGGAAATGTTTATCTGCAGTATCAGATACACTATCTGCATCCAGTAGCACTGAAACTGAATCTCCAGTGGATTATACTTCTGAACCAGACAATTAGGATAGATCTTTTAATCAAAGTGAGCTTAATGATTTAGTGAGGGATTTAAATTTGGCTAAAGAATCAGCAGAACTTTTAGGCTCCAGGTTAAAAGAAAAGGAAG
The DNA here is from genome assembly GCA_030765045.1 of Tenodera sinensis. Taxonomy (NCBI): domain Eukaryota; kingdom Metazoa; phylum Arthropoda; class Insecta; order Mantodea; family Mantidae; genus Tenodera; species Tenodera sinensis. The sequence goes on from CM060964.1 coordinate 151,729,899, forward strand.
TATTGGCTGAGGGTTTATATTTGTCATGGTATAGGCAAAATGAGAAGGAACTTGTCCCTTTTTTTGCTGAAGAAGAAAATTTGGTGTACTGCCAAGACACCTCTGCTGTCTTCAAATGTTATAACAAAAGTTATAATTCCAAAGAGTGGAGGTGGTTCATAGACTTTCTCAAAAAGTCTTAAAGGTGTTTTGCTTCATAATGGAAACACTCATCCTTCCAGTCCTGTAGCCCACTCTTTTCTTTTAAACGAGACATGAAAATATCAAATTTTTGTTACAAAAGCTACAGTACGAAAACCATTAATGGTTAGCCTGTGGAGATTTCAAGATTATTGGACTATTACGAAGTCAGCAGGCTGATTTCACAAAATATCCTTGTTTCTTATTTGAAAGGGATAGCAGAGCTAGGACATTACACTGGGAAAGGGCACAATGGCCACATAGGACAATTTAACACCGGGCAAAAGAAATAAAAAGTGAACCACTTATTGATCCCTCAAAAGTATTGTTGCCACCTCTCCATATGAAATTAGGTTTAATGAAACAATTTGTTAAAACTCTAGATAAGGAAAGTGACCACTTTAAATACCTTTGTTACATTTCCTTCATTATTTAATGAAAAAAAAAATTAAAGCTGGTGTAGGTATTCATTGACCCACAAATTCGAAAACTGATGGACAGTCAGTTTGAGAATACTGTGAGTCGAGAAGTGAAGGATGCCTGGAATGCTTTCAGAAATGTTTTTAATTTCCTGGGAAATAAAACAGACCCAAATTATGTTAACATAGTGAAAGTGATGCGACAAAATTTCAAACAATTTCGTCGCAAAATACATTTTCTTCATTCCCATCTAAATTATTTCCCTGATAATTTAGGAGATTTTAGTAAGGAATAGGGTGAAACATTTCACCAGGATATAAAAATTTGGAAATGAGGTATCAAGGGAAGTGGAGTGTTCACATGATGACAGACTATTGTTGGATGTTAAAAAGGGACTGCTCTGAACAATATGCGAAAAGGTCAAAGAGGAAAAAAATTGAAGTGCAATATTGAGTTAAGGTTATGAATGTGCTTATAGTTATTATTAATTAGTGATTAATTAGTGGCAAATAATTTATAATTATGGCCTAGCTTTTCATACAAAATTCTTGTTGGAAGTAATTTTTATTACATTTCACAATTTTTTAATTTCATTTCTGTTATTTATGAATATTTTGAAAACCTGACGTGATGGGAGAAAATGGAGATTGTTTTCGAATTGCACAAAAAATCTATTTAGGGTCACCTATCAGATTCAAAAAAACAAAAAAGAAATTTTGAAATGCAGAACGGTGTAGTATCCTTCCATTGATTAAGAAACCATACTTGTGATTCTTCATTTCATAAACATTAAAGAATTCTGCTTAATAGCCATTTATTAGTATGTATGTCGTACTTGAAATACTTTCCTAATAAGAAACGTCAAGAATGCTAAGTATGCTTCAGTGCTACTAGGAGTGCTTTTATCAGTTACTTTATTCTACTGTATGTGAGTAGCTGCATGTGTGTCACAATGCACAACCACCCCTCTCGATGACTGTTTGAACTTTTAGGGTACATCTTGCTGCTGATGTATTTTATTTCAGTTTGACAGACACACTGCTGTGTTAGCTTTGATTAAACCAGGGTTTCTGCCATCTGCTTGTAGACATGGCATATCAGAACAAACTGGGAGGCATTGGACACGGCAATATATGGAACAGGAGCAAGTAGAAGACCTCTACATGATTTCTCCTTGCAACTCTATCTGCAAATGTGTGAACTATGATGGTGCCCACCTTGCATACTCTCGTTGTGCATAAGGAAGGGTACCCATTCAAAAACATTGAGTTAAGAATAACATTGGCTATCAAGAGGCAACGGAGACCTTTTGCCTTCTTTTTTCCCACCAAGTTAGCCCGCAGATCCTTCAGTCCAGTTCTTTGGCCTGCAACTCCTACTACTCCTGTCTGGTCAATGCTATACTGTACTTACCTTTGCACCTGCAGTGCCCTTGCTAGCCGAAATTAAATTTTTCCTATACAAACCTTTTTTCCTTTCCAGGCATCACACCTGCCAACTCCTATAGAATCTTCCAGGTCTCCCTGTCACCGTTCAAATACTCGGAACTTTCCACATTCCGACCATCATTTGCTGTGGCCAATCAGTTTTGTGCCTTACCAATGAAAGATCCCGTGAACCCTTCTATGCATACCAACCAGGCGATCAGTGTTCTGGGCTCCTTCGAGAGGAGCTGTATACCCCATTTGCTGAAACAGTGCTTGTACTCAGTGCGTCACGAGTGCTTCATGTGCCACAGATTTGCAATGTTACAAATTCGGTACCCCTCTACTGGCCTTAAGAACTCACAAGAAACTGGACATAACTGAAGGTTTAATCACCTGCAATTTCTGCTATAATTCCTCTCCTGCTATCTCTGATAACACAAAGGAAATAAAATGTGTGTCTACCAGTGTTGAGGGTAGGGACCTTTCTCTAACACCTCCTGTTGTATTGGCTCCTTTTCCCGAGGAGTTGCCCACATCCGCTTCTTCCCATCCCAGTAGTGCAGTGATAGCATATCTGCCTCACATCCAAGAGGTCCTGGGTTTGAATCTCGGTTAAGGTGAGTTATCTATATAAGGTTTTTTTTCCCTGAGGTTTTAACCTTATCCTGAGAAGACAAATGATGGGTAACTTTAAGTTCTATTGACCTCGGGCTCATTTGAGCACCTTTTCAATGATTTTATTCATTCATCATCCGATGTGAGTATACGTTAGAGGACGTTAATATAACAAATCTGCTTCTATGGGTCTGTCCCTGTCCACTATCCACATTTCAGCAGGAAAAGTTTTACCTGCAGTGACCAGTTTTCAGTCACAGTTTCAAAAGACGCCAAAAACTGCTGTGAGGTTTAACAATGCTGTTAGTGCTACAGATAAATCTTTTAAGAAGGAGCCTCCTAAACCAGCTATGTCACCAAACCTGTGGAAGAAGGACTTGGCATCTAAGGTTTCCGAGTGGAAATACTGACATGCTTCAAACAGTTTTGAACGTGCAGGGCACACTCTGACATATAAGTAATTTTACTTTTTTCTTATTTTGTTTTTAGTTCTTTGTTCTCATTTACTTTTTATGATGATTTTGCAGGGGAATCTGCATCGTTACCATACCCATAAGGAGGACTGGAACTTTGCTTTCTACCTATCAGCCTTTGAGTTTGTACCTTCAGGAGACTTAGCTCCTTACTGAAGAGCACATGTGCTTTCCTGGCTATATGCCTTTTCATAATAATATAGTGACCTTTTTTTTTTTTTTTTTTTTTTTTTGTGGTCATGCCCATGTGGGGACTTGTACCTTAGTGCATAAGAACGGTTGCTGCACTCTGGCGTAGCGAAATAGAGATTTACAAGTGGTAGCTATCCACATTATCTTGCCACATCTCTCATTCATGCTTTGCTCCTTCTACCTTCCACTTAATTCTTCTGGTCCTGGATAAACTTTCTAGATTTGCTTACCCAGCTCCCCCAACCATTTCTCATATTTGGAGATTTCAATGTGCATCATCCTTTACGGGCTCACTCCACCAGTATACTACAGATAAACAATCCTAGAGATTGCTCCAACTCAAGACCTCCATAATATAGTTACGCTGAATTCTGGGCATCTCACTTTTCTTTGTGATTCTATTGGTTCTTTTTCCTGTTTTGATGTTGCTTCTGTACACCACAACTTGCTGCCATCTTACGATGGTCTGTAGTTTTCGATAATTGTGGTAATGTTCAGTGAAGTAGGTTGTCATTTTTTTTCTAAACTTATACCTCTTGATACCAGTGCATTTTTATTTTTTATCTCATATTGATGCAAGGACTCTATAGCTACAAGAACATAATACTAAACAGTACTGAATTTTCTATTCCTCAAATGTCGTTTGCTGGTCAATGTAGTATGGATCCCTGGGATAAGAGGAATGTAGTGCAGCCCTACCAAAAAGTCTTGAAAGTGTTTGAGCATCATCCGACTGTAGAGAATATAATCACACTTTCTGTCTCCACAGTTCCTGTCCTATGGTTTTGGCACAGCTACCAACTTGTGTGCTCACAGGAGCTCTCTAGGTTGAAGGTTGAGTGGTATCTCCTAACTACCGCTTTTATGTAGTAATAGGTGAGGGGCCATTCCATAGTCAGATACACCCATGTAGCTTTATGGAACCGGGTGTCCCCTTGGGTACTTCTGCGGTCATTTACCACCTTGACAGATGAGATGACCCTACATGTTTTTGCTGTTGGGGACCCACTGTAATCAACTGAAACCACACTTACTTGATTGAGACCATGCGACCCAAAGTGGGGAGCCACGGGCGGTTAATCCAGTGCTAGTTGCATAAACTTGGGCTTAGCTATGGTGAACGTGCTGAATGCCGGTCAGTAGAGATACATGCAGGATATTACTCTGAAGGACTGTTAGAGATCAGGCCTACAGCGGGTGCTCCAGACCGGCTCATACTGGAAGATATAGGTGTCTTGTCCTCATGGACGTTGGCAGACGTTTTTTCAGGGGAAGACCGCATGATTGAAGTTTGCAATCAAACAATATTGAGCCATTATTCTGTTGCCAAAAACTGCAAAAGATATGAGTTATAGTATTCGTTACGAATAAGCATATTAATTTGTGCTAAATAAAAATTGTTCTTTACATCAAAATTAAAGCAATAGTCTAACAGTAATTGACTGCACACTAAATGCGTTAATTTCCAAGGAGGGGCCGCTGCTCCCACCCCCCCCCCCCCCCCCCCCCGCTTGGTCCCCCTCTTTGCAACACCCATGCTTGTCCTCGTTATCCCCTAATGGCAGCTGATACAACGGTTTCGGATAGGGGAACTTTTCATCATGGCTCCTCTGCTCTCACCTCATCACGTTTTTGTGTTGTGATTTAATTGTGAGGTAAAAATTAACCCCTTTTAGATTAAAAAGTTGTTGTTGTTGTTTTCTAGTGCCTTGCATCTGGCAATGAAGCCATTAGCATTCGTGCTTTCCAATACTTTTGAATTGTAGTTTCTTCTGATCTTAATGCTTCACAGGTCTTCAAGTGGTCTTCGTTCATTTCTGCTGGATCGTTACACAGGACACATATTAGTGAAGCTGAGATACCTATTCTGTAGAGATGACTCGCTAAGCAGTCGTGATTTGTCAATAGTTGGAAGGCTGCAACCGCTGTTTTCCTTGGTCTCTGGGGGATTATATCTGGGTTGGAAAGTAGTGTAATCCATTTTTTATCTTTGGCATTTGTTTCTATTTCTTGTAGGTATGAATGAGAAAATTTTTTAATGATCAAGCGTTTTATTGAGGAATATGAGAAATTGAATTTAGACTTTTGTTTTATTGTTGTGCCTTTCTTTGCAAGTGAGTCTGCAGCTTCATTCCCCATGACTCCACAGTGTGCTGGAATCCATTGGAGATGAACAGTCTTATTAACTTTTTTGAGTTGTGTTAACATTTTGTAGCATTCTCTAATTTTTGTTGACTTCTTTGTAGTATTTGAACATATTCCCTGAATTGCAGCTTTAGAATCTGAAAGAATTACTGCCTTGTTAAATTTATTTAAGGGAAGATTTAATAATTGTCGGAGAGCAATGTGTATAGCCTCTATTCCTCCGTCATAATTTGTTGTGTCTCTGCCAACAGAATGATAAAAGGTGAGACGGGAACTTTTATGTATATATTTGTAATTTTAGATTAAGAATGTACATAAATATAAGATTTTAGATATAAGTATAACTTGGTATTGTGCAAAGAAGTTGCCTTTTGGAAGTAGGTTGACCTGAGTGCGTTTCTGAAGGCCAAGGAACAAACAATCTTTTGTCAACTAGCACGGAGAGACGGGTGCAGAGGTCCAAGGACAGCTGGGGAAAATAAACCCCTCCTCCATAACGGGACTAGAGAGAAAGTGCGGGGGTGAAACATAAAGAGAAAACGTAGAAGCTTACAGTTGGGTCTGTGTAGCGAAGTTCTTAGGAGGGTAAACCTCGTATCGCTGAATAAGTATAGCTTCGCGCCAAAAGAAACGTCGAGGTGTAAAATGCGACAGTGATTAGTGTAAAGTAAAGCAAATAGTAATCTTAGAACGAAACACCAGAAACTTGCTCAGGTCGGCACTTCGAGGCAAATGAAGTGATGAATAATAAACTTAGTAAAAGTCTGTGTTGTGTTGTCATCTAACCTCGCGCCCGAGAAACATCCTCTCATGCCTACCTAGATCCGGCACCCAACGTCCAGAACCCGCTACAAACGGCGCTCAAAGTCAACCCCGTTACAAAGGAAAAATGTGAACACATAACTCCAGCTCCAGTAAGGTTTTCCGTGGAGGATCCATCAGTATATATGTGCAGCCATTCTTCTGTGGGATATCTAGTACTGATTGTTTCCAGTGCTTGAAGTTTTTGTATTTCTTTTGGTGTGTCTGATTTACTTATTTCCTCTATTAATTCCAAACTGAAGGTAGGTTGCAATAATTCCAATGGATTTTCTCTTATAAGTAGATTTTCTCTGGTGTTAGGAATGTTCAATTTGGATTTAATCTGTGTTACCTTTTCTAGGAAACTACTATGAGCTTTAAGGATTGAAGGGGGGAGGTTCTCTTCTGTCCATTTAGAGTTTGGCAGTCGTAACATTTTCTCGTGTTGGAGCAATGCTTGTTCTTCTATTTTTGTTGTTATTGATGGGGTCCATGTTAAGGCAAGCATGGCATCAACAGGTGTGGATTTAACTGCTCCAGTGATTAGGCAAAGAGTCTGATTTTGTATTTGTTCAAGTTTATTGATGTTAGCATTTGCTGCTGTTATTAAAGCTTCAGAACAGTACAAGAGGTTTGGTTTAACATACATTTTGTATGTTGTGTTAAAGACTCCTTGAGCAGCCCCATTTAGCACCAGCTAACCTTTTCAGGATTTGCAGTTTCTTTTCAACCTTTTCTGAGATGTTTGTTATATGTTTTTTCCAACTTAGCTTTCTGTTGGAAAACTCCTTTCCGTCAGTTTTCCGACTTTCCGGAGTTAAAACTGTCCCCCAATCGGATCTCCGGGTGGAGACATCTTTAGGCAAATTTCATCACAACAATTCCAATACTTTAAGAATTCTACAATGGAATGCAGGAGGCATGTCCCAGCCTAAAAAACAAGAGCTAATGAAAATGTTAAAAGACCAAGATATAGATGTCTTCACAGTACAAGAAGCCAATATATTAGAAGAACAGGAAATGTACTTTTAGATTAAAAAGTAAAAATATAGAATTTGTGCACCAGTAAAAAAAAAAAAAAAAACGCTATCGCGATGGATGGTTGAAACAGCCAACTATTTCCAACCTGTGAAATTAATGGATGGTGGTGGTGGTGGTGGTGGCGGCGGCGGTAGCAGCAGCAGTTTTATTGGTTCTTTGGATCATAATACATGATATAGAACACGTCTAGATCTTTACAAAACAACAGGTTTATCAATATTTTACAATATGTACAAGTGATATAAATTACAAAATTGAGCTATTACCTCAAAATACTAAATAAAAACATGTATACATTTATAAAATACCTTAAAAAATTAATTGTCAAAGCACTTATAACATTCATTTGTACTATAAAAACAATGGAGTGAGAGAAGTTTTTTGAGACAAATCCTAAATCTATGCAGTGCAGGTATTTGCTTCAGATAATTGGGTAATTTGTTTTAAAGCTGGAGGCCAGTATATACAAAACTTTTTTCAAACAAACTTGTGCTATGTGTGATTACATGGAGGTGTTCTTTTCTTCTGGTGTCATGAGAATGTATCTGTGAGTTTGTTGTGTATGTACTGAGATTAGATTTTATGTAGCATAATGTTTCATATATATAAATACAGGGTAGGGGCAATATATTTAATTCCTTATATAGTGGTCTACAACTGGTTCTTTTATTAACATGTAGCATTATCCTAATTGCCCTTTTTTGCATTTTAAAAATAGATTTTGCTCCTGTTGAATTACCCCAAAATAATATTCCTAAGGAAAGAACAGATTGAAAATATGCATGATATGAAGATAAAACTGGTCTCAAGTCCATGATTTTTTAAATGACTGTGATAGCATAAGTTATTTTACTCAGCTTTTGCGTTAGCTTTTGAATGTGAGCCGACCACCTTAAATTTTCATCCACCCATACTCCCAGAAATTTTGTACTATCTGTGTATGAGATATATTTGTCCTGGAACTTTATAAAGGGATGGTTAGCACGTGTATTTTGTTTATGATGAAAAGCTATTGCTGTTGTTTTTTCTGTATTTATTAATAATCTATTAATGCTGAACCAGTTTAGAAATTCAGATATTGTCTGTTCTGTTTTACATTTTAAGGACCTCAAGTTGTAGCCAGAAATATATAAATTTGTATCATCAGCAAATAATGTTGGATAACTACTTTTTAAGGAATACTCTAAATCATTTATATATATCAAAAACAAAACAGGTCCAAGAATTGAACCTTGCAGGACTCCATATTGTATCGCTGCCATAGATGATAAATATGTTGTAATTTCATTTGAATTTACATGTGAATAAGTAATTTCTACCATCTGTTGTCGAGCAGTTAAATATTCTTTAAACCACTTGTTCACTATTCCACGTATTTATTGACTTCCGTTTACGAAATTCATATTGTTTGTTTGTAATTGTGTTGTGTTTATTGAGGAATGATGTAAGCCTTACATACATTACTTTTTCTATTAATTTTGAAAAAACTGATAATAGCGATACAGGTCTATAGTTACCTACATCAAATTCTTCCCCCTTCTTAAAGAGAGGTTTATCCTTAGCTACCTTCAGTTTTTCTGGAAATTCACCCTCTGACGTTAGACAAACTTAAGGTCCTGAATTGCAGCCGCGGAGTAATAATTACCAGTCTGGATTCGTCTAATGAGGAAACTCCCAATTGCTTGTATGATCAAGGAGCCATTGTGATATTTCGGCTATTGAATAGGAGAGTGGTAATCTATTTCGGCTCCCTACGGTATTCTTGACTTTCCAAAGGACCGTGCTACAGCATTTTATCTTTTGTGGTTATTAGCTTGCGCCTATTCGTCAAAATTATCACCGTGTCGCGAAGCAACCCACAGACCGCCAGGCTTAGCGAATACCGGGCGGTCTGCCTGGCCCATAGGCAGACTGCCTATGGTAGGGCTAATGACCGGTCTTCTTGGCTCAAGAATATCCCGTGCATAACAAGCATTCCCGCTACAGTCGATTCGTTGTTGTTGTTGTTGTTTTTTTTTTTTTTTTTTTTTTTTGTTTTGTTTTTTTTGGGTGCCATTTAGAGTAGAAGTCTTTCACAGAACATTCGCTTTATATTCGGAGTCTACATGAGGAGCGGCCTGAGACCCCGATAGTCTTTTCAGTAGACAGCTGATAGTAACAGTCGAGTTGAGTATAATTCAGTTGAGTGCAGTCGAAGGTGCCGAGTTCAGTTCAGCTGTGAATTGTGATTCAGCAGTTCAGTTGTGATTCCGATTCGACAGGTCAGTTGTGTTTTGTTCTGCATGAATCTGAAGTGTAACGTTTGCGTTATGCTAAGCGCCTAAGTCAGTGAAAGACACGTTAATCACCTGATGACGTTTGTGCAGGAAGTGTAAGCGATTGAAATTGTGTGACGTGCATGTGCGTCTGTAGAGTGGAGAGTATGGTGCGCCTGATAACGAAACACGACCGGCTCAGTTTGCATTCAAATGTAACGATGGCTAGTAGCAGTAACGCGGAAGCAGCTGGTTTTCTATCAATATGGGCAAATCTCTTTTTGTTTGTGAAAGTCGGAGGAAATGCAAAGTGTCTGTTGTGCGATAAAGAACCACAGTGTATGAAGAAGTTTAATTTAAAAGGCATTATACATTGTATCACGCAAAGGAATACGACATATATCAGGGACCGGAACGTAATGTTCTGTTAACAGAATTGAAGACAAGGGCTGATGTCGAGAATCATCAAACTAGTGAATCTTCTGTTCGTCTCAGCTACAGAATAGCTCTACACATAGCAAGAAAACTGCGGCCATTAACGGAAGGGGATTTTGCTAAAGAGAGTATTGTGATGGCAGCAGAAGAAAAATGTCCCCATTTGGTGAAAGATTTTGAAAGAGTAAGTTCGTCTTCAAAAACGATTATGCGTCGTATTTACGAAATGGGTGCCGATATTAAAGAACAAATGATACAGCTCGTAATTTTGTGAAATACTCGTTAGCTGTTGATGAGAGTTGCGACGTATCAGATACGGCACAACGACCAATTTTTATTAGGGGAGTGGATGAGAAGTTGAATATTAGAGATGAATTGTTAGACTTAGTTCCCCTTAAGGATACCACCACGGGATTGGACATATTCCAACGTTTTGAAGGAACTGTGGAAAAAGCTGGCGTGAGTTGGACGAAAATTGTGTCTGTGTTAACAGATGGAGCGTCATCTGTGATGGGACTAATAACCCGGATGAAAGAAAAAATTAACTTCTTCCTGACGCAACACATGAACTGACTTAAATCCACTGCAATCTCCATCAAGACAATCTGTGTGTGAAGAACGTTAAGTTAATAAGTGTGATGGAGACAGTAGTAAAAGTCACAAATTTCATCCGATCAAGAGGCCTAAGACATCGGCAATTTAAATCTTTTCTTGCAGAATGTGAAAGTCAGTATGGTGATATTCCATATCACTGTAATGTGCGTTGGTTGAACAGAGGTAAAGTGCTCGATCGTTTCTTTCAATTGCGAGAAGAAATATCAGTATTCATGAGTAGTTTATATCAGCTCACTCCTGAATTGCAACATAAAAACTGGGTGGGTGACGTCGCCTTTCTCGCTAATCTAACAGGGCATTTAAATGATTTAAATCTCTCGCTACAAGGCAAGGGTCACATCATCACAGATATGTATTATAGAGTAAAATCTTTCAAATTAACTTTAGTTTTGTGAATGGAACAACTTCTTGTTGGAAATACGGACAATTTTACAAAGTTAACGCAAGTGCGTGATCCGGATATTAGTGTCTGAAGAATATGTGGCAGTCCTGCAAGATCTTCTTGTGCAGTTTGAACCGAGGTTTCAGGTTCGTCCGATATGACACAATGTTGGAGGACGTTAATTAAAAAAAAAGTTTCAGGACCTGGAGAAACTTTCTCCAATACTTAAACTGTTTGCTACCCCATATTCAGTGAATGTAAAAGAAATTCCTAGCCGCTATCAATTGAAAGTGTTGAATTTGCAATGCGACGAACTGTTAAAGGACAAATATGATTGTAAAGTGAACTTGGACGACTTTTACAGCAATTTCTCAGAAACCAGATTCCCGAGATTGTATTCACTTGCCGCTCAAATATTATGTATGTTTGGATCGAAGTACATAGCGGAACAATTTTTTTCACTAATGAAAGTTGCAAAGGTAAAATCAATAAGTACATTGTCAGATAACAACCTCACATGTAGTTCTTAGATTAAATATTACTCAGACATTACATCCCAATATTGATAAACTTGTGGCAGAGAAAAGAAACAGAAAAGTAAGAAAATTGTCACGGTAATATTTGTTACATATGAACGTGCATAGTAATTTTATTTAGTATTTCTTATTTTTATTGTGCTGAATTAAATTTATATAATTTCAGGCATATGAGTAGTGTATATTTTATTTCAATGTGTCAAACTTTTAAGGTAGTTATTCTCACAATACAGAGAAAGAAAATATGAATAATTTATGCAAAAACTGTACTAACACTAATAATGGATAACCTAAGACGAAAATCAGTTGTGTTACTACTTTCAAAACATCTAATGTACGTTCGAAATCTCCGCTTTCCGTCGTGCTAAACCCCTCCTCTCCCCTGTTACCCGCTGCCAACATTTCACACACCGCTCTCAGCTGTTCGCGTGAAGCGAGAGCACGGAGATCTGACGTTACAGAGCCACTTCCTGTCCTGGCCTAACTGATAAATTGTGTGTTTAACAGGAACAAGTGTTCCCATTTGTTACAGTATATACCCAACCACATGCACTGTTATCGCTACCAGAAGTTCGCGCGCACATAGAACGTTGTTTTGGCTCACAAATGTGCCCTGATTGTGGTATGTCAGGGAATGAGGGACCAATATCCCTATCGCTAAATAGTGTCCTTTTTTTTTTTTTTTTTTTTTTTAAGATGCTTAAGATAGGCTTAAGTGCCTCACTTTTCCCCAGCCTACAAATCTGTTCCAGGAGCTCCTCACTACATCTTTGTGGTGTTCCACTACCGTTTGCAGGTTATTGTCAAAAGTGTCATACCACAGATTTGCTCTATTTGTAGTTCTCATAACTGCAAGGTGGATTCAGACCAGTACCTCAGATTATCACTCCTTTGCATACTCACGGGCAGTGTTATACCATTCGAGCGGCTAGTGGTGGTGCTACATATAGTACTAGCGTTCGAGCCGGCTGTGCCTTTCTGGTCTGGTTATCTTGCTTCGGATGTCGTTTCCCAACAAAACTGCCTTATTCGTGGACAACTACCAGTGAGCAGTGCGAAAAAAGAAGAAAAGCTCATCCGATCCCAACCGGTCAAAAAAGTAAGTATATCGGCTCGCGCTTTCTACAAGGTCATCGCTTCTCTATTTTCCTAATGTCCGTTTTACAGTGGTTTGCGCTCACAATGAGCAGAGCTGGAAATTATTATACTTCCTAAACAGTGGCCGTTGTTTGCTTACCGGGAGTCAAGCTTCGCTCTCACAATGCCTACGTTATTCGGAGGTATACTTCAGTGTGCTTTATTTTTGCAATGGAGGAGGGCTCTGCTATTCATGGCTATGTTATGACTCTTGTGGGTCAATCAACGTCAAATAGTACACCCGTAAAACACGCTTTTTCGTAGAAGGTTAATTTTTTTTATGAATAATAGGCATCAAATAAGGAGACCCGTATTTTTTTATTTCCGTATTTTTAAATTACTTGCTTAGTTATGGCTATTAGAAACTAAGCAATTTCTGCGCGCACCGTAATATAAAATCACTTGTTAGTCTAAGGTCATATAGAGTTAAGAGTTTGGATTTGGCGCACTGGAAAGGTTAAATACAACACTTTTAACAACTTTCGACCAATAATTATTACACACAAATTTTGGGCTGTTTTTTTGATGGTATATTTTGTAAAACCAAAAAATAGAATTTAAATCGATGTGTTAAAAATCTAAACAAAATACACACGTATTCCCTGACATTTTATCTATAAAATAAGACGTTAAAAACTATGGAGCGTGCATAAGTGCATTTGCTACAATTTTTTTCTGGAGGCGTGCAAGTGCTCACGGGCGACATGAATCGGTGATCCATTTGTGCAGCTGAATTCACCGTGGAGGAAGCATATGTAAAGCTTGAACGCAACCACCAAGCCAGGTGACTACAGACAGCATGCGAATTGGTGCGTCAGCTTCATTTGCTACTCATATAACTTACTAAGGCAGTACATTCCATGCAGAAAATTGTCTCCACAATGTACCTTCTTTCTGATAATCCTGTGGCATCTGAAACACGTTTTTGATTTTTTTTTTGAAAAAATCTAATGTAAGTAGTTCTTTGCGTTTAGCTTCTTTCTTCATGTACGCCCATACATTTGAAACAATTTCTTTACTCTGACTGTGTAATGTTTTGGTCCCTAATTTAGAACGTACAGGTGGTATAATTGATTTACGCTATGATCAATGTCTCACAAATGCACTATATTCACTCCTTATCGCAAAGATCTATGTCAAAGAGGTTGAATCATAAACTGAAAAATTCAATGCCATAGCCGGGATTTGAACCACGGATCTTCCTCTTATCGAGCGGCTGCTTTAACCACTAAGCTACCATGGCAAACTTGCCAGTACGACATTAAATTCCCCAGCTGATTCCTACATTGCACACACACGGCCTATGTTTAAAAACACCAGCGTTAAGCTTGTTGGCATAAATAAATAATAATTACCATCTAACTATGTCTTCAACTGCACGCTGCACTAAAAAGCACTTGTGAATTAGCAAGGACTTCCAGTCAAGGTCAGGGATCAAGAACGATGGGTTCAACTAAGCTTTAAAATTACACTCCTTCATTCCTTTGTCAAAAACTGAAGCTTTAGTGAAACAATTTTCTTTCGAAGAAGGAGGTAGACGAGTAGAAATTTAAAGTGTTGTGTTGTATGTAAACCTCAATTTAAAATGCATATTTTAAAAACAGTTTGAAGATGCTAATAGTGTACATATAGATGTCAGCTAGCAGTGTTCTCCTTACTGTACTTTTGTAAGTTTCATGGAACCTCAAGTAATGAACAGTTGCCATAATTGAAGGTGCAATTGTGGGAGGTTACGGTAGCCGTCACCGCTGCACTGATTTGTAAGTAAGTTAATTACAACTGAACTATTAGAGACTCCATTCTGATTTTTTCTGAGAATATTGAATAAACTTCATTGTATTTTTAGTTTTTTTTTTTTTTCCAGATTTTTAAATGGTCGAGTTTGTTTTATTATCTAACTTTAAAAATTTAATCGTGAAAAATATTATAATAATTAATAAAATTTTCTGATAAATATTTCACGAAGTACTGCGATTTATGTAAGATTTAAAGCTTTCACGGCGCGTGTTATTTATTACAGCTTCACGGATGATCAGCCGTGTGAGGTTTAAAAACATTGAGCTTTCGGCCATTGTAGAATCTATGGCCTTCATCAGAATGAAAAATGACCGTTAGCTTTCCGCTCTTTTTTTTTTTTTTTTTTTTTTTTTGTGGTGGGGAAAAGGCTACTTACGCCCTAACCGCATGCACGCATGCGAGTGTGAGACTCCTACCCTGGCTTCGAACCCGGGTAGCCTACTCACAAAAAAACAAAAACCCACCGGAACTCTTGAGGTCGAGGTCTCTATGTTGCAGTACCGCATTAAGCACCTGCGCATTCTGTGGTGAGAGATGGAAGCTGCCTGCCAGTGGCAGTAACAGTCAGTATTACTGATGTCCCGGAGGACAAACATGACTTAAGCCCTGAGTGCCCCCTGGTAGTAATTAATGGTGATGTGTTTGATAGTTGATGGTGATCTTTTGTGTTTCAGGCATTTGGCATCGTTAGGTGTAGATGGATGTGAGGGGAGAGCGAAATGAGCATGTTTAGTTTTAAATCTCCACCCGAAGGTTTCGCTTCTTGTTCTTGGAGTATTTTTTTTATTTATTTATTTTTTTTTTAATTTTAAGGCCTATAATCTATACTAGAAGTATTTAAGATACGCTTATATAACTAGGTGCAGTTATGGTGACATGGTTTACAACTTGTAGAGCTAACTTCTACTGTGTCTGTTAATCTTACTATGGCGGTATCAAGCCGGAGGCTTCGTCATTAATCGTGTACCTGTTCTTGCCTGGTCGTATAAGTGCACACATGGCGGGCTGTCTGCCTGAAGTGCAGGAGCGAGCCTGTGCCACTACCGGGGAGGCCCTCGTCTCCCGGGGTCAGCCTTGACTAGGTAGCACAAGGACTTGTGAGGGCTTAACTGTAAATATATGTATTTTAGTGTTATGTGTTTGTTGTGTGCTTCCCTTCATCCCCTAACCAGCAATTACATTGTACTAAATTATTCAGGTATTCCTGTATGTTGAGTTCAGGTTCGCATATATTTATAGTGCGATCGAACAATGATAGAGGGTGGAGGTGTTTGTCGCGATCCATATCATACTCCCCGTGCATTCGTATTTGCTCGTTGTGGTTCTTGTTCTTCATCTTTTTTTTTTATACCGTGGAGGGGAAAAACTCGTTACAGGAGGAGGCCCACATTGCTGAGGCCAACAGTGTGAGGGTCCCTGCGCCCTGAAGGGGGAGGGTTACTCACTAAAAAAAACCCTCCACGTGTTAGTTCGTGCAATGCTAATGTTATCGTGCATCATCGTGCGTTAGTCGGGTCCCGCATAGCACCCCGGTTAGTAATTGAAGCTTTAAGCTGGCATGTAGTACATGCGAGCGAGTCAGATGTTGCTTTTTGGTAATGCCCATGAAACCTGGACAGGACCAAGAGGATTGCATGCGTTGTGTTAACTTCGTGTTAATGTGAGGACGCTATTTGTGCTTACTTTTGATTAAAGTTGCACAGGCATAGGCCTGTTAGTCATTATGGTGCGTGCTAATGTTAGTGTTAGCGTAACATGTTATTCGTGCAATATTTAAGCTTACTACAAGCGATGCACAGGTGTAGACCTGCAAGTGGTTATGATATTACCTAACGTTAGTGTTAGCTTAATATGATATTATTCATGCAATTCTTTAGCTTATATCTAGTGTTGCACAGGTATTTACCTGCAAGTCGTTATGGTATGTGCTAAAGTTAGTGTCAGCGTAAACTGATTATAATGCTGGTCTCTTCAAAGGAGGGAATTGGGTTGATGTTTCGTGGTTTTAGGATAAATCAATGCAGACACTTTTTAACCTAAATCTAATTATTATTATTAAAGCAAAATTATTTTACAAGTTAATAAAGTTAATAAGCAAAATACCCTTTGTTCTAAAACATTATCCCTATCTATCTTTTACAATAACATAATACTTTAGGCGCAATGTTATTAGTCAGCTTTCTCTCTCCCTTTAGATCTTTTCCTTCTGGCAGTATCGGTAAGAAAAATACACCTACTTACTCATAGTAGAGGTGAGTGCTAGTATTATCGCCCAGACGTTCATGTTGTCTACCACGTTGTCAGTCCAACTGCCCCGGATGTACTCAGACAAGGGTTTTTTATACTACAGTCTTGGGTGTTGGCTCATACACGTGCCGTCCAGAGGATCTGACGTTAGACGGACTTTCATCAGGATGTGGTCATTATTCACATCTCGCTTTGGACTGTCAATGTATTGTAATGTGAAATAAAATGCTACTTTGAAAGAAAAGAATGTGTGTCCTTGGCGTTTTTAGGGAAAGTGGTCCTCCTTCCTTTTACTGTTGCTTTTACGAAAGTCTGATAATGAATACGTAATTGAACAGAGATAAAACCTTACTGAGCCTGCTTTCTATATGAAGATATTGGCCTAATGTGGTAGGGCACTATATTCTCCCCACCATGAACGAAGCTGTGGGATACAACCTAGAGCGAAGACCCAAGAAAGTGAAAGTTTCCAGGTAAGTAGAACTGTCGTTTCTTCAGCTAATACATTTGTTCTCTTTTCCCTCATATATAAACACTGCCATAGCTGACCATTATACTCTTGACATTTTTCAGGTGAAAGGAAAGAATGATTACTGCGCCATCTACCTATCTATCTAAAAACATGAGGGGAAAAAATGTAAGTATAACAATTACTTTGGTTACATACTTAGCAAAGTGTTACATTGATTATTCAGTGTGAAATGTTACATTAGAAGTGATAAGTGTCAATTGTTTTCTTTTTATCAAAAGTGTTATTGAGAGCCGTCCTCATTAGTAAGCGATACTGGAACTGGTATACCCTACAATCGGAGTCGCTGCTTCCGTTTCTGTGGTCTGGCCTGTTGATTGAATCTTCGACGGTACCGTTGTGGTCACAAGTTCACGCAGCTCTGTATGGAGTGTGGGCTGCAACTTTTTGGGTGGCTTTCGTCCCCTCCTGAAAAACTTAGGTTTTCGGTGTTTGATAAGTGGAACTACACCTATTATGCCAAGTAGAAGAAAAACAGTTCCAACTCCTATACCAGTAGCAACAGGGGTAGTATCGCTTTCTTGCAGAAAAGCCGCTCGTGCATCCTGGACGTCGTTCATCAGATGCTGAAGAGACATCTGTGGCGGTTTGTTGTCACTCCGGATTTCGGTTCGGATAGCCTCCAATCGGCAAAGATCCATCGCTAGGAGGGATGTTTTGGTGAAGTTATGCATCTCCTCTGGTGTGGGTAGGCCTTCTATATCAGGCACCACTATGGCGTCTTCTTCCATCTCCCAGTTGCGCTCGCCTGTGATGGCTGGTAACAAAGTCATTGCCTCGGAATGATAGTAGCAGTCTAAGTCTTCCGTGAGAAGTCCTGTACCATGGAGTAGTAGTAGATCCCTAGAATCTTGTTTCCGGGTGGAACAGGTTTTAGCAATTTTTAGAGGTGAGGATACAGCATATACCCAATAACTCTTTTTCTTTAACTTTACATGATACCATATAGGCGTAAAATTTGGACTGACAACCACTCTTTTACATAGGGCTTTAACATTATTTTCTTGACCAAAGAATAGAGGGGAAGCACACGTAGGTGAGGTAGAGGACTAGAGGGCAAAATGAGCTGGACAAACGGATATCATTCCGGGTTTACATTTGTGCAGAAGGGATTCAGAAAGCAAGGCGTATTTTTGTCGACCCTTCGATACTGCCAGATACTGCACTGTTGTGTCCACGGTAATGAATTTATTGATTTCAGAAATTCTAATAGGTAATGGCAACACCCTGTATAAATCAAGGGTTCTATCAAGCCCTCTTAAAGGAATTTGAATTAAAAGTCGGACAATCCCGAGAACTGAATATGCAATAACATCACACATCTCATAGTATGTGTGTATACTAGTTATATCTACTCCGGCTAGTAGAGAAGTTCCCATGGGTAACCGGTGTCCTACAGTTTTTTAGGATTTGGGAAAGGTTCCTAGGTGGCACGATTGTGGCACTAAGTCTCCCCGTAGCTAGTACATCCAAGCCTTCGTGTAGTTGCATAATCTGTTGTACATTAAGCAGGTACAAGGAAAGTTCTCGCACGGCGGTGGAGAAGCGAAATTCTTTCATGACCCATCTTTTAAGGTCAGTGAGGTTATGTTCTACATATTTATTTTCCAAAAGGGTATCGTTCACAATTTTTACCAATTCGGTGGCCATTAGCTTAACCGTTTTGGTATTTTGTGTAGAACGCTCATCTAAATTTTGAATATAAGTTAATTGTTCTTCCGAAACGTGTAGTAGCTTTTCCGTCGTTTTTTCATACTTTGCAATCTGAGAATGAATGTGATTGATTTCTTTTCTGTCAGGGGTTCCGAATAGAAATTTTAAAACTGATCCCCCAGCGTTGATAGCTCCTCTTTTATCTCTAACTCCTTGATGGGGCAAATATTGTTCTAAATTCTCCACCTCTTCCCGAAGTAAATAAAAGATTTTCTTCAATTTTGAAATTTCCGTCCAATCCACTCTCCTAGAAACGTCAACAGTTTTTGTCAGTTCTAGTCGTTTAAATATTTTTTCAATGTGGTCTGCCGCATCTGCATAGTGACGAATTGGTACATCTATGCTAACCGTCCATTTACTCCCTGTCACCAGTAATGTTTCTTTGACATTAATGGCTCGTCGGGTAACAAAAAAGGATGTGAGAAAGGTCTCTTTTTGGCCCCGGCATAACCTGAAAACAAACAGACGACAGATAGGGCGATTACTGTCGCGTCGCCCTCTCTTATGACTCTTATTATTATCTCTCCCGTGTTTTTTTCCTTTTCTACTTTCATTCATGTTGTTATTCCACCACTTAACTTTTTTAACTTTAGTGCCGGATATCCCGAGAATTAGCCTCAAGTATCAGATGATTATTACATTTACATTTATAATTAGTTTTTAATACCCTATATCGTTAGTCTATATTGTTAGCTCAACCTACTCATCTTATTCACTCCCTAATGACCTAGTTGTCGACGGGCCCGTAAACGCCACCGCCGCCGCCTCTTATTCACTTATCACTGATAGAACTAGTCCCCTCTACATTTCTACCTCGAGGTCTCAGAGTCCAAGGTAATTCCCTCGGGGTTGTAATTGTTCCCCTTAATCCCTGTCCTTTCCACGTGGGATCCCTGGTCTCGTCATCGGCTTCAGGTGAACTGATCGATCCTATTGTGTCGTCATAATTTATGCCTTCCTCATAACTTTTCTCGTTGCAACTAGTTTCAATTTCGTTGTTGGGAGCTGTACATTCCTCTGGCAATATTGCGAACTTCGCTGGACCTGGTATCGCCTCGTTATTGTTCTTACTATCGGGAGCAGTTCCTGTTTCCGGCGAGATTTCGGTATAACAGCGTTTCAGCCTGTTTATATGAACTACCACAGAACGTTTTGGTCCTAGTTGCAGCTTATAGTTCAAAGGGGTAAGCTTCTCTGTGATCTACCAAGGTCCACTATATTTTGGAGCTAATTTTTGTTTGCTTTCTTGCTTATATAGGGTTTGTCTAGATATACTAGATCTCCTACTTCGAATTCATTGTCAGTGGTTTTTCTATCATATGTGGTTTTCTGTTTAAACTTATTTTCCAAGAGTTTATGATATACGTCCTCCTATGCATCTTGTAATCGAGTTTTTAGCGATTCAATGTGTTCTTCTGTACTCGTAAATTCGTCATCTTCCCTAATTTTTGGTTCCAAATCTAACATAGTCGGAAGTCGCATCTCTCTGGCATGTAACAAGTAAAACGGACTATAAGTAGTTACTGTGTGTGGCGCAGAGCGATACGCCATTAAAACAAAAGGCAACATTTTATCCCATTCAGTTTCATACTGTGAGATCATCATAGATAAAAATCATTAAGATATCTATGAAATCTTTCAATTGTTGCATTCGACTGTGGATGCATTGGAGTACTATTTACACGCTTAACTGAAAATAACTTACAGATTTCTTTAAAGAGAGATGATTGGAAATTCGTTCCCTGATCAGACAGTAATTTTTCGGGCGCTCCATACCTGCAAAATATTTCGGTTACCAATGCTCTCGCTACCGTGTTTGCAGATTGATCAGGTATAGGAAAGGCTTCTGGATACTTAGTAAAATGATCTATCGCTGTCAAGATTTACTTGTTTTGTGAACTTGTAAGATTAAGTGGTCCGGTTATGTCAATAGAAATGGTTTGAAAAGGACGTGTTGCAGTATCCGATACTCCTAAAGGCGCAAGTGGTTTCCTAACAATTTTTCTTACATCACATGTTTGACATTGTTTCACATATGATTCTACATCTCTGCGTAATGTTGGCCAAAAGTATCTTTGTTCAATCACAGCTTGTGTACGCTTTATTCCTTGATGTGAACTGTACGTAGTGTCGTGATGCATTGAAATTTCCTGGGTTACTAAAGAGCTAGGCACGAGTATTTTATTTTGTCCTCTCTCTTTCACATAAATGATCCCGTCTTCATCAATAAAGACTAAGTGATTCAAACCTTGTTCTGTCTCTTTAACTAATTGCTGACAATAGTTATCGTGTTGTTCTCTTTCTAGATCTACACGAGAAATTAACGATGGAGAGCGAGAGAGCTAGGGCTACCGGTGAGGGGGGAAGAGAGGGGAGATGGTCAGTCTCCTGCCTCCTCGCCAGACACCCCGTTGCCGGACCCCTCCACTCCGCGGACCGGACGGCTGCCCCCGGTTCCTCCTTGTCCACCTCCGGAACAGTCTCTAAACGAGACAGTGCATCAGGTACATTTGCTTTTCCTGGCCTATGATTTACTGTAAATTCAGATTCACTTAGAGTTAACATCCACCTAGTAAGTCTTGCGCTTAGAGGATTTTTTGTTGTAAGTAGCCAAGTTAATGCCTTATGGTCTGTGTAGATGGTGAATTTGTTCCAAACAAATATACTCTGAATTTCTTAACTCCGAAAACTACACTTAGTAATTTCTTCTCAGTAGTAGTGTAGTTAATTTCGGGTGCGGTTAACAACCTACTAGCGTACCCTATAGGCTTATCTTGTCCCTGTTGTATCTGACTTAGGATCGCAGCGATTCCAAAATTTGAGGCGTTGCAGGCTAGTATAAAGGGCTGAGAAAAATCAGGATGCGCTAGTACTGACGATGACGTTAATGCTTGTTTTAAAGTGTTAAAAGCTTGTTCCGTATTATCATTCCACTCAAATCTCTGATTCTTTTTAGTTAGCTGTGTAAGGGGTTTGCTTATATCAGATAAGTTGTGAATAAATGAGCGGTAGTAGCCAACAGCACCTAAATAGGAACGCACTTGCTTCACAGTGCATGGTCGTGCTAATTTTCTTATAGCTTCTATCTTACTGGTATCGGGTTTGATTCCTTGTAGGCTCACCCTGTGCCCAACATATACAACCTCTCGTTTAGCAAATTGGCATTTCTCTAGGCTATGCTTAAGATTACCCTCCCAGAGCTTGTTGACAACCATTCTTAAGCGTTGAGCATGCTCTTCTATGGTTCTGCCAAATACTAGTAAGTCATCCATATAAACTAAACAAATTATTCCTTTCAAATTACCCATAATTAGGTCAATAGCTTTTGACCATGTGATGGGAGCCGAGATAAGGCCAAAAGGCATGCGAATCCATTGATAAGCTCCTTGAGCGGAAATGAAAGCTGTTTTAGGCCTATGGAACTCTTTTACCTTAATGGCATGATAAGCATAATTGATATCAATAACTGAAAAAAGGAATTTACTGAAAGCATTGATAAATTTTCTTTTATGTCTGGGATTCGCCAACTGGGTACTCTTGTGACTGCGTTAAGTCGTCTGTAATCTACACAGAGGCGGTATTTAACTACTCCATCTACAGCTTTTTTAGGTACGAACAAACAAGGACTGGCCCACTCAGATTTAGTATGCTCAATAATTTTCTTGGCTAGCATCTCCTGTATCTGCCGTTTAAGTTCTCCTTTCAATGCAAATGGCACCCTATAGGGATTCATTTTAATAGGCTTGGCATCCCCTGTATCAGTTTCATACTCGAGCAATGTGGTACAAGGTAGTTCTCCTGATTCCTCGTCTAAGAATAATGGCATGTAATCGTGGATCACGGAAGCTATAACTTTTTCTTCACCAGGTTGTAAGTGAGACAATTTATTTTCTAACACCCTGTACAGCTCTTCTAGTCCCATCTGTCTCCGTCTTTCGAGGCTTCTCCTCTTTTCCTTTAAACTAGGGCGCGTTACTCTGATCATATAAAGTCGGTTACTATGCTTCCTACTTCTTCACACCAAACACATTTATTATCTTGAGATTCCAGGTTCATGACTCCCGGATATCTACCAACGGCCTGTTCCATGGGTTTTAGGCACGCGGGTGTTATATTCCCACTTCTTCCCTCATTGTACTTACACATACTTTGGTATGCAGGTTCACCACCCCACCGGGTACGGCGGGCAGTTCCATGCATGCCAGTGGACCCCTGACCCCTGCTGTCATCGGAATCGTGTGCTGGCCAGCGGTTGTCGGCCACAGGAGCGCTCAGCGGTCGCCCCTCAACATCTACCCTGCTTTCAGAGGTAGGTACATTGCCCGCTGGAAATAGATTATCTCTATCCCGCTTCCACTCATCCGGCATATCCGTGCCCTCTACTATGTCGAGATCATCTTGCCTCAACCTTCGGATGGCGGGTTCCCCAAGATAGGACTTACAAGTCCCACACAATAATACTTTCACTTCTCTTGCATCACCTAACGGTCTACTATCGCGTCTCATTTCCTCATCAAACTCTGTAGCTTCTCCTAATCTCATTCCCTTTCGCAAGGGAATCTCATCCTTTCCTAAATTCAATATTTTCATTATACTATACTTAGAACAATTAGGAAAATTTTCATTGCTCCTTTTGAGCCAATGTAGTGAATTTTCCTCATCACTTTCATTAATGGAATAGAGTTTTGATACTGCCCTCGCGACATATACTCTCTTTTCCTGTATTTCCACAGGCTCCATATGTATTTCATAGGGAAGAAGTTTATCCATTACCTTTTTTATACGTGTAAGTACTTGGATTTCTGACCTGGGAAGTAGAGTACTATTTTCAGCTAGTATGACGTCCCAGCTATTCGGTTGCTCATTTTCACTTTTTTCTCCTCTCATCATGCTAACTTTACCTGTTATCGGGTTGATCAGATCCGTATCAGGCTTAATCCTAGTTAGCGTTAATCCTAGGCTTCCAAACTCTGTCTGCAACCTACCATTCGGAATATCAATTACAGCCTCTAAATCCCGTAGTAAGTCTAACCCAATAATTCCATCATGGTATGAACTTGAGGGCACTACACAGAATGAATACCAGACTTCCGTCAGATCATTCCCAAGAGTAAACGCTAAATATTGATCTCCTTTTATGTTCAATGCGTCTCCTGTAACTCCTACTGCACTAACCTTTGAAGGAGTTGTCATGTAAGTGTGATCTATGATCCCCTCTTTAATGGCAGAAAAACTGGCTCCTGTATCTACTAACATAATCCTATTTTACCTTCTAATTGCATTTCCACCACCATTTCTTTATGAGTGGGTAACGTTACATTGGCGGGAAGCGGCTCGGCCTCGTGGGTACCGGGTTCCCGCTTCTCGGCGAGGCCTGTCCGTTTCCCATAGGTCCCTGCCATCGACAAAATTTACTGGTATGGCCAGGCATATTACACTTCAGGCATTTAAATCGACTATCTGGCGGTTGGCTCGTTTCACTGAAGGAAGTTCTGTTTCCGCTATAAGTTACTCGTAAATTATTCTTGTTATCTTTTCCCCACGTCACATGCCTGTTTTGACCTTGCCCTTGGCTTGGTCTTACTCCCGTCCTTTAATGATTGTTAGACATTTTCGTCCTTCAATTTATTGCTATATGCCCTTTTTTATTACACTTGTAACAGGTCTTGTCCACTCGCATCATGAACACCTTTCTTTCAGGTTTGTCAGAGGTCTTTATGGATGTGGTGGGGGCTCCGCGCTGTTTTTCTGCGTTCTCTACGGTAGTGGCGATTCTAATAGCCGCGGTTAGATTATCAGGCATCTGGAATCGATCCTGTTGCCCAACAGTTCCCCGGAGACCATTCATGAAGGCGGCCAGTAGCCGTCGGTCGGCCTCCTCATTGATGACCTGAGCATCAGCGTTGTGAACAGTTCTTACAGTTTTGTGACATAAGTACCTACAGCTATCAGCGAACATCTCGACGGTCTCATCCGTCTTTTGTGAGGCATCTTGCAATGCCGTATAATGGTATTGGGGTGGCAGCTTCTCCGTAAAGCGGGTAATTAAAGCCTCCTTAAATACCTCCCATGTGATGTCACTTGCCTGTAGATCTGATCTGCATCTAAAGAATTGTAAAGCCGTGCCTGCTAATTTTGCTCTGGCTATATTTAACTGATCTGCCTTTGCCAAATTGCCTACTACTGCCAATTGCTCGAGGTTTGCTACGAAATCTTTTACCGGCCTTCCTTTTGGGTCTGCTGTATATTCCTTAATTACGTTAGCTAAACTGACATCCTTTAGTTTTGCGGCCGTAAGATGTGCAATTTGCTCTTGCAATTCTTTTATTTGTTCTGCTTGATTTGCCATTATGCCAACGGTTAGTAGCTATATGTACAACAAATTTTGACACTGATGTTTATATACCTTGTTTTTTCTTCCCTTTTCACGGTGTTCCGGCGCGAGGGTCTCCCCTGCTGCGCTACCTGCGGCCTGTGGCGGCTTGCCCCGATGACTACCGCGCACACCTGCGGCCTCGGCCTTTGTTGCCGCGGCGGGAGTGGGTCCGAATGTAACGAGTGTGGTGGTGAATAAAAAAAACAATGTGCAAGTATATCAGTGCTTTTCTTGTGATTCTAACTATTTAGAACCATCCCTACCTCTGCCACTAGGATACATAGACACCACCCTTCCTTCACTATCTCCTACCCTGTGCCCTAGGATAGCTTCTCCTGTGCTATAGTCGTACAAAAAAATTGGTACGTTCGATTTCCAGTACTTCGTATTGACAACCAGGCGCAATATGACGTTTCAATAAACGTGTTTCTACATCAAACATAACCGTCCCATGAGGGTTATGGTGTGTGTACACTTTGTATGATGGACCTGCAAAACCTTTAAGTTTACCCTGAAAGCCCAGTTCTATCCTTGAATCAGTGACTAAGGCTCTGAATTTATGTTTATGTTTCTCCAGTAACTGGATAACGATACTGGTATACTTCTTAAGGAAATTAGTGATTAACATATAAGCATATTCGTCTGCATTCCTCAATGCCAACGAGCTTGTAGTGGAAACAACATGAATGTAGACAATTGCGAATGTCACGGGTTTTATTTCTCTTTCACACCTGAACATACATCGAAACATCGCAATGAACCCAATTCATTATATATTTTGTCGTGGGTGTGTATTCCTTAGAATACTTATAATTTGCTACTAAATGAATTTCAGTCATGTGCAAACATTACTATCCCACCTCGCTGCCACCAATTTATAATGCTGGTCTCTTCAAAGGAGGGAATTGGGTTGATGTTTCGTGGTTTTAGGATAAACCAATGCAGACACTTTTTAACCTAAATCTAATTATTATTATTAAAGCAAAATTATTTTACAAGTTAATAAAGTTAATAAGCAAAATACCCTTTGTTCTAAAACATTATCCCTATCTATCTTTTACAATAACATAATACTTTAGGCGCAATGTCATTAGTCGGCTTTCTCTCTCCCTTTAGATCTTTTCCTTCTGGCAGTATCGGTAAGAAAAATACACCTACTTACTCACAGTAAAGGTGAGTGCTAGGATTATCGCCCAGACGTTCATGTTGTCTACCACGTTGTCAGTCCAACTGCCCCGGATGTACTCAGACAAGGGTTTTTTATACTACGGTCTTGGGTGTTGGCTCATACACGTGCCGTCCAGAGGATCTGACGTTAGACGGACTTTCATCAGGATGTGGTCATTATTCACATCTCGCTTTGGACTGTCAATGTATTGTAATGTGAAATAAAATGCTACTTTGAAAGAAAAGAATGTGTGTCCTTGGCGTTTTTAGGGAAAGTGGTCCTCCTTCCTTTTACTGTTGCTTTTACGAAAGTCTGATAATGAATACGTAATTGAACAGAGATTAAACCTTACTGAGCCTGCTTTCTATATGAAGATATTGGCCTAATGTGGTAGGGCACTATATGATGTTATTCGTGCAATGTTTGAGCTTATATCTAGCGATGCACAGGTGTAGACCTGCAAGTCGTTATGATATGAGCTAATGTTAGTGTTAGGGTACAAAATATATGTTTTTCGCGCAATATTTAAGCTTGTGTCTAGTGTTGCACAGGTATGTACCTGCAAATCGTTATTATCAGCTATTGGTTGGTGATTCTTGGACGTGCTTGATGAACGCTATTGAGCTAGAGTTCTACTTCGTCTGCCTGAGACAGGCAGGACTTATATCTGCGTTAATCCTGGATTCGCCTGGTCGTCGGAGTGTCCTACTCCATCATACGGTGGCCCGCTTTTACCGCGCACGTAGGACACTGGTGCGAGGCCCAGTTCTTCCGGTCCGCCTCGGCAGTCGCCGAGGGCTTGTAGGGCTCTGTGGCAGGCTGCGGTCTGAAACAGGGAAAAGGAAGGTTTAGTTGTGTGAGAGAGAAGGGAACAGTCCTGTGTCAATGTCTGATTTAGTCGTGTAGTAGATTGTTCAAGAATTCCTCTACTTCCGTGTTATTTGGGGTTTGATTTCTGTCGAAAAGCGCTAGCGGTCTAGCGTGTTTATAAATTTCCATAGAATAGTTACCTGGGTTCGTTACTAAAGGGTTGTGATGTTTATGCAAGTGTTTATATGTATCGTGTGATAGCTTTTTAATGAATTGCTCTATCGTGTGCATTTCTAGTCCGTCGTGTAATAAGTCCGCTGGTGCAGTGTAGGGCACTTTTACTACCAGTCGTAGTATTTTGTTTTGTAGTCTTTGGAGGCGCATAATATGTGTTTTTGCGGCATAACCCCAAACCGGAGCAGCGTAAGTGAGTATAGGGCGGATAAGCGTCTTATATAATGTTAGTCCCATTTTGAGTTTTAGTTGCGAGTTCATATTTATAAGGGGATATAGTTTGCCTAATTGGGCGTTCGCTTTTCCCCTTATTTGGAATATATGCTGCTTCCATGTGAGTCCCTGGTCCATTTTAAGCCCTAACCAGGTGACTGTGTTTTTCCACTCAATGTTCTCTCCAAATATGGTGAGTGGTGGAAGCTGGTGTTTTCCTGGTCTATGGTTGATTCTTTTGGTGAATATGATAGCCTGCGTTTTCTTGGCATTCACCTTAATTCGCCATTTGGTGAACCCATCCTGTAGCTCGTTAAGGGCGTTTTGTAGCCTCCTGTGTATGAACTCGACTTTCTCCGATTGCGCTACAATTGCCGTGTCATCTGAATAGATGAATAAGTTCGTGTTGTGTGTTTTCGGGATATCGTTCATTGTTATATTAAAGATAATCGGCCCCAATATACTTCTTTGTGGGACTCCCGCTTTTATAGGGCGGGGGGAAGAGAGGTGGTTGTTAACTCTGGACTGGAATGTCCGATTGTGGAGGTAATTGGCGATTATTTTTACTAGAGAGTCGTGTATATTAAGTGTTTTCAGTTTCTTGAGCAGGCCCGCGTGCCAGACTCTGTCGAACGCGCGTTCTACATCAAGTAGGAGTGCGCCTGTCGATTTTCGGAAGTTAAACCCATGCGTGATGTGTTCTGTGGCTCTCAGTAGTTGCAGAGTTGTGGAATGGCGAGCGCGGAATCAGAATTGTTCGTTTATAGTTATGTTTTGTTTGATTAGTTGTGCATTTAGGCGTTTTAGTCTTACTTTTTCGAGTAGTTTTCCCAGAATGCTTAGTAGACTAATTGGTCTGTAGCTCTGTGGGTTCGAGAGATCTTTGCCCTTCTTGGGAAAGTGTACGACTATAGCTGACTTCCATCTGTCAGGGTAATACCCTTTCTCTAGCACATAATTGAAGATTTTGGATAGTAGTTTGATAGCATCTTCGGGTAGGTTAGCTAAGGCTACCGCCGGGATGCTGTCTGGCCCAGGGGCCTTTCGTTTCGGCAAATGTTTAATGAGCCATTTGATTTCGCTGGGACATGTTTTTCTTATTTTATTGTGCGTTACTTGGTCTTTATATTCGCGCGTTTCTTCCTCGGTTTCGGCGGTGAATTGTGGGCAAGAGGGAGTGATGTTTGGAGTTAATGTTTCTTGTAGCGCGTCCGCGAGTGCATTTGCTTTTTCTTTATAGGTGGTGGCTATGTTTTGATTAGTATGGAGTGGAGGGATTTGCACTTTATCGCGTGTTAGGCAGCGAGCTACTTTCCACACTGAGTCTCGTTCATAATCGAGGTTCTCCAGTGTGTTCTGCCATTGCCTCGAGACGTGATTTGCGATCCTTTCGCTTACTAGGTTATTTAAGTATTTAACGTACTCGAGGTCTGTTAAGTGCCGCGTTTTTTGCCATTTGCGTCTGGCTCTGTTCCTTTCGGCTGTTAGAGAGGTTATGTCTTGTGGGAGTTTAGTTTGATGTTGCCTAGGCTGGCTCATAGGCACAGAGGCAGCTGTGGCTATTTTTATGGCCTTTTCCAATTGGATGACCGCTTCGTGGGTGCTTTCGTTAGTGTTAAGTGGGGCAGTGGGCAAGTTTTTGCTTACAGTGTCTGCAAATTTATCCCAGTTCGCTCTGTTATAGTTTGGGCGTTTAATTGGCGGGATTAGAGCTGCATTGCCCTCTAGTGTGATTATGAGGGGCAGATGGTCGGATGACAGCTCATTCATAACTTTGAGATGTGTTCTGCGTGTTATGTTTTTGGACAGGGCTAGATCTAGCACGTCAGATCTGTGTGTCCTGCAATATGGAACGTAAGTATGTTCCTCTGGAGTGTGGATTAAGAGGTCCGAGTTGTTTTCGAGGTGTAATAATGCTCGTCCCTCTTTATTTGTCTCGTCGCATCCCCAAATTTGGTGTTTAGCATTGAGATTACCCGCAATTAGGGCCCTATTGTGCTGCTGCGTTAAGTCCGTTATATCGGATGTGATTGAAGTACCGGGAGGGGCATAGGCCGCCGTTATGAGCACTTTGTTGTTATCGAGTGTAATTAGTACGCTGGTGGTTTCCAAATTTTGGAGTTGCGCAGGGGGGGGGGGTCTGGTCGTGTTGTATATCGTGTTTAATAATGACCGCGGTGCCACCCCCACGCCTGTCTCTATCTGTTCGGTGAGTCGTGTATCCCGGAGTGTTAAATCTAGGGTTGTCTTTAAGGAGAGTTTCTGTGATAAGGGCAATATGTATATTATTACGGGAGAGGAATTCCTTGAACTCCGTCTTTTTACGTCTAAGTCCCCTAGCGTTCCATGTCATGATGTTGATATAGTTTGTATGGTCCATCTTGATACTTAGAGGAAACCGGGTGTCACCAGCAGTGTGAAGAAGTCCCTGTAAGACGCCAGTATGGAGCGGACCTCCGACAATTCCGCTTCCATCAGCAATCCAAGGATGTGTCCCACTGACTCCCTCAGGTCGCTGTCTTCCATGCCGGTGCTAGCGATCCGCCGGTACATCTGTCTTTGGTGGTGTAGTCTTGGGTCTCGGGGTCTACTTTGAAGGTGTGACCGGTCCCTCCGCGCCGTGCGCGGCACTTCGCGGGGCTGGCGGGGCTTCCTAGAACCTGACGGTTCCTCAGTGACAGGAGCCTGCGCCACCACCCCGGCTACACTAGGCACAGGTGGAGTCCCCTCGGGCATTACTCCCCGCGCCCGGCTCTCAGCTCCCACAGCCATGCGTCCGCCTGACCCCTGGAGGTTACGTGCCGCCGCCACATGGCGCTGGTACTCAGGACAACCCGGTACCTGGCCCCGTGGCTATGGCGCAGGCATAACGCGCACGTTCTCAGGGGGGGGGGCGGGGGCGGAACCTCACAGCCACGAGAATCGTGGTCGCCGGTGCACTTAGAGCACACCCTAACCTGTTCTTCATCCACTTTTTTTTTTAAGGTGGAGGGGAAAAATCTTTGCGAGACCCCATGGTACTGTGGGAGTCGCCATTGAAGATGGCCATACCTACTAAAAAACCCCATCCACAGGATTAGGAAGGTGAAAGCCTGCTGCGGTACCGCCTGTAGCACCCGCGCATTCAGTGGTGAAAGATAGAGCTGTTTCGCATAGCGTAACCAGAAGGAGTAGGTTAGGAGCTTGGAGACGAGCTTGGCCGAAACCCAGCTTGCCCCCTGGCGGTGTCATGGATGGTTTAGAAGGAGCCATTTGTGATTGTTGTCAGGAATCAGGGTGCTATGTTGGTTGGCGTCTATACGCCGCGTCTGTTCGTGCGCCTCAGAAGTCTGGGAGTGTGTCGATACCCTGCATGCTGCATCCCTGAAACAATCTAAATGTACATGTACATACACTAGGGAAAAAGAAAGTGCATACAATTAGTCTCTTAGATTAATGGTAATTTGCGCGCTAGTGGCGTCGTCAGTCTACAGTAAATTATTATTGTTACGCTCCACCATACGGCGTCGTCTGCAACTAATACTTAGAGTGTTGATATACCATTCGGCATCGTCGATTAGGTGAATGCATGTCCGTTGTATCGCCTGGTCGTCTCGAGTGCACACTTGGCGGGCAGTCTGCCTGAAATACAGGTGCGAGCCAGTGCCACTCCCGAGGGGGCCCTCGTCCCCCTGGGTCCGCCTTATGAATAAGGACTTGAGGGTTATAAGGTGACTAGAAAAAGTGTGTGTAGGTATGAATGTGTGTGTGTGTTTGAGAGAGAGACAGAGAGAGTGATGCACAGTTCACATGTGAATAATATCGGGGAAATTTACTAGATTGTCCAGATATTGTTGCATGTCAACATCTGGCTCCCCGAGACCAATAGTTCTCTGGAATAGAGATACTTGCCTTGCATGTTTGTCGTGCGTTATATCATAATTTCCTAGGTTTTGAATTAATTCGTTGTGGTTTTTGTTTTTCTTATCGAGTAAGTTAAAGGTGAGCCTTTTTATGAATTGTTCAATGGAATGCATTTTTAGCTCCTCGTGTAATTGGAGCGTTGGCGCTACTTCGGGTAGTCTCGCGATTATTCGGAGTACTCTATTCTGCATTTTTTTTTTTGGGGGGGGGGGAAAGGCTACTTACGCCCTAACCGCATGCACGCATGCGAGTGTAAGACTCCTACCCGGGCAGCCTACTCACTAAAAAACCCCACCGGAAGAGTCCAGAGGTCAAAACCTCGGTGTTGCAGTACCGCAATAATGCACCTGCGTATTCTATGGTGACGATGGAGGCTGCTTGCCAGAGGCAGTAACAGTGTGGTGATGCTGAAGGCCAGGAGACACTCATGACCTAAGCCCTGAGAGCCCCCTGGTAGCAGTCATTGGTGACAATGGTGAGTGGTGTGCTCTTGATTCTTGAGGTGAAATGAGATGGTCATGATTGGTGAATGAATGATGATGGCTGAGTCCTGGAGTGAAGTGGATCAATCCGGATACGCCGTGCACTTCATGGAGCGACACAACTCCGAGCAGGGGCGGCCATCATGAATGTGGAAGCCCGCTGCCTTGGCTCGTGAAGGTAGGAACTGCGGTGGTTGTTGTTGTCGAGCTGGTGGTGTCTCCTTGGTGCGGCGAGTCTGTGTTGAGACTTCCCTGGTGATGGTCGGGTTGGCAGTCGGGATCTCGTGCCGTCCAAGCGTCTGCTTAATTGGCTCGAGAGCCTCGGTGACGTTCCTCGAGATGGTGCCACTTGCTGCGGCGGAGATTGTGGCGAGCGATTCTTCAATCGCAGCCAGTCGGGCGCTTACATTCAGTAACTCCGCTTGGAGGTCCTGGATCGCATCCCGTAGCTCCTGGCTGACTGCGGGGACTGGTGGTACTGCCGGTGGTGGTGTAGTTCCTGGAGCTGGTTGACTGGTGCTGGTGATTTGTGGTGGTGGTCGTTGTTGTGTTGGTGTGCTGATGTGTTGTGAAGTTCGGCGCGGATGGAGAGGGCACTGTGCCTGGCCTGTATAATGGCCGAAGTCATTACAGGTGGCACATTACCGGCGGCGGTGTCTCAGGTCGTGACCCTTGCACTGCGCTGTCAATGCCCGGGCACCGCAATAGTGGCACCGCAGGCTAGCAGAGCAGGTCTCGGCCTGGTGGCCGAACTGGCAGTAGCGGCGGCATGGGACTAGGTGATCCGTTCTACTGGCCTCAATGCGCAGGCGTTGCCCTAACGAGGGCAGCCCCGCCGTCAAGGCAGCTTCCCGGTCGGCCTGGTCCACAAACTCTAGCCGAACCATCATGGTGGGGCCGCGATCCGTATGAATTCTCGTGGCCCTGACACTGGATTGCCACAGTTGCCTGGCGGCTGACAGCAGGTAGCGGCACGGAAAGTCCCGTGGAACTCCTCACACTACTGCACTATGCCGCCAGGAGGAAGCTGTGGGTGGCGATGGCGGCGTCGGCTTCGGCTGGCGGTGTCGGCGTCGGCGTCGGCTGGCGGTGCTGGGTTGGCGGCGGCGTGTGCGCTGGCTCTGCCGCGACTGCTCGTGGCGGAGACTCAGCCACGACTGGTGAGACTGGGCGGCTGGCTGAGAGCGGCTGTCGCTCTGACTTGGCGCGCTCTGGCGGTGAATCCGGCGAAGTTCTCCGCGGCGTGTCTGCTCGCGCCAAGACCGAAGTCTTTTGCGCGGGTTTTGTGCTGGTCTTCGCTTTCTTTTTCCCCATGTTGACGTTCTGTTGGAGCTGAAGATCAGGTCCGTCCTCCTGCATCGTTTGCTTTTTTTTTTTTTGTGGTGGGGAAAAAGGCTACTTACGCCCTAACCGCATGCACGCATGCGAGTGTAAGACTCCTACCCGGGCTTCGAACCCGGGCAGCCTACTCACTAAAAAACCCCACCTGCATCGTTTGCAGTCTCCACAACAGTAACTACAGTGATTCTGGACCAAGTACTGACCCTCAAGAAAACACTGTGGTCGGTGACAAAGATAGCCTGAAACAGCAGGCAACCCAACCTCCTCCCACCTAACATTGTATATATATGGGGAGCGGAACGCTAACGGTCCCAACTTTCTGATCGCAGGCCCGGATGAACCAACGTTCACTCCGCACATGCCAAATCACGCGCCGGACGTCCTAGATATCGCCCTGCTAAATAACATACCGTTCAACACTGACTTTACGGGAGCTTACATCGGACCACCTGCCGGTCTTGATATCAATCAATGCTCCTATCGCGTTTAAACCAGCTACTTTAACACGCAACTATAACCAAGTACACTGGGAAACATTCAAAGATACGGTAGACTACTACCTGCCAGAGCTGCAAGTAACCTCCGCAGCAGAGCAGGACGTAGCTATAAACAAACTAGAAATGGCAATAAAGATAGCCACCACGGCCTGCGTGTCCTTAAGGCAACAACAGGTTAGAAACGCTAGATTTCCACATGATATAAAGGTGCTACAGAAAGCACGAAACAAAGCCAGACGCAAATGGCAGAAAACAAGAAATATAATACACCGAACTGAATACTACGAAGCCAGGGATTTAGCCAATGAACGCGCACGAACGTTCATCCAAAACCAATGGAACGACACATTGGAAAACCTAAATCCCCAACAAAACACTATGGCGAATAGCCAAATGCCTAACCCAAACGCGCACAAGTATCCCCCCCTTCAACACAACAATACTATAGCCGAAACACCCCAGGGAAAGGCTGAAGCTTTTGCGGTCACATTAGAAAATGTGTTCTCCCCCAACCCCGTAATCGGGCAAAACGACTTCACACGAGAATTAGAAGACGAAGCCGAAAATGTAGTCCAAACACAAACACATAACAAACTGCGAAAAACTAACCCAGGCGAAATGGGATGGATTAT
Source organism: Tenodera sinensis (assembly GCA_030765045.1). Lineage (NCBI taxonomy): Eukaryota > Metazoa > Arthropoda > Insecta > Mantodea > Mantidae > Tenodera > Tenodera sinensis. The sequence goes on from CM060964.1 coordinate 151,764,495, forward strand.
TAGCGTGGCTCGCGCGAAATACAGGCTACGGTCCGATTGCGTCATCTTTGAAACAGCTGATCGAAGGGAACCGACCGAAGCCGAACGTGAATATGACTTCTCCGTTTGGAGGAACAGCGTAAGGAAGTGATATCCATTGAATTGTCACTCATTATTGAAAATAAAAACACGTAACAAAAATACCTGCACAATATTATAATACGTTACATAAATAATAAATCACATATCAATATAATAAAGATTAATTATCTATCTCAATAGTTGCTGTTATTATCATCAAAGTTTAAGCATGAGGCACGTGATTATTGCCAAACTTAATTCCACTAAATCTGAATATATACATGTAAATGGAAATATTCCATCCTCAATATTTTGATTTTTAATGGCCCATTGTGACTAACCGATATATTATTATAACTAGTCAATCATATCAAAATAATGGTAATATTGATATGTTGCCTACCCCGGAGAAGCTGGAAGACTTATTTTTCAATAGCACTTGTATAAAGTAGTTACCAATGTATCCACTTACCTTACATAATATTTATTAATGATGGAATCTATAAATATTAATTTATTATCAGCGGGGCATATATAGTTTTCTCAGTTTCAGTTTTGTTTATTGAAAGTTTGGCCTGGTGCCGTTACAAAGGACCCGGCGTACAGGCTAAAATTAACATTAACTTACAATTGTAAATATTTACAAAGTTTACTGTTTTTGGGTTTAACAAAACCCATACGGTGGCCATACCAAGACGTTTTTGGGTGTGGATTTGTCCTTTAGATAGGCATCCCAGAAATTGAAGCAAAATACTAATTAAACTCAGTCTATCAACATTTACCATGCTGGTTTGGCAAATTTGCACATAAATAGCAACTATCAACAATAGGTTAAGCTGTGATACCTGTGTGAATTTGTAAAAGTGGAGAAAGAGTTGAGATATGTTATAAAGTTAGGTTAGGGTTGCATATTATTATTGATGGCAGGTGTGGATGCTGCCTCTGATAACACAGGCTAAATTTTGATAACACAAGACTCTGTCATCCTGTTCATATAGGTACACATTAACCTAGGTGTCATTGCCTACATAGTTCCATCATGTGTGAGTAAAGACAGAGGACAAAATTTGACACAAGTATAATAGTTTTCCCTTTTTGATGTAGGTGGGAAAAATGTAAATGACCTAGCTACTGCCTGTTTTCTAAATTTATTGATTAACTTGGTAAATGTTTTGTTAACATTCATTGCATTTAACTGTTGCCAGAATGGTTTAACAAAAACCAACCCATAACATCTTTAGTTCAACAGTTTTGGGTGTAGATTTGTCCTTTCAAAGTGTTTCATTTATATATATATATATATATATATATATATATATATATATATATATAAACTGTCCTAACTAGTTTTACATCGATACACACTACAACGTCGACCCATATTGTTCAGTTCGACATCTAAAACAAAAGTAGAATTACATACCTTTCAGTACCGGTATCACCATGTTACAATATAGGTTATGGACTCTTGAATAACTTCACTGAAGAATTAACCATTTCTTAAATCACTTAAAATTACACACTATAAATGAAAATAATCATTTTAGTTTAATAGTTAAACTATAACAAGTAGAACTTACGAAAACCAGGCGAAAAACTGTTCAGTTGCTCAAAAGAAACCGTTAAAAATTGCAGCGAAGAACATATGTTATAATTCTCGTACTACAACAAGAAAACTACTGAAAAACTAATTTTGATTAATTTACAATATTTACGAATAAACACAATCACTGAAACAACATATACCGCCACTAATTCACTTTCAATTAAACAAAACTAGCACGTGTTGCCCCATAACATTCCACACTGGTAGCCATGTTTGTTAGCATACCCGGTTCCCGGCTATCAGCTGATCGGCCCGGGCCATAGCCTGAGATTCACGCAAGCCTCGATTATTAGGCATCTGCCTACCAGAAAAGCGCCTGGGCCAGACAAAATACCAAATGTGGTACTAAGGAATCTCCCGCACAGAGCCCTCAAGCTTTTAGCGGACATATTTAACTACACGTTACAGAATGGTAGGTTTCCTCCAAGTTGGAAAGAAGCCAAAATACTTCTATTCCCTAAAGCAAACAAAAATCTGGCACTTCCAATAAATTACAGGCTAATTAGCTTACTAAACACCATAAGTAAAGTGCTAGAAAAAGTTATACTCAAAAGAATCAACAAACACATACATAAACATAACATACTTATTCTCGAACAGTTCGGATTCCGAGCCCAACACTCTACCACACTACAACTACTGCGAATGACTGAGCAAATAACGAATGGCTATAACACGAATAAATCAACAGGCGCCCTTTATTTGGATATAGAACGCGCTTTTGATAAAGTCTGGCACGCGGGACTAATTAAGAAACTAAAAGACTACGCCTTCCCCGATACGGCAATAGCTCTAATTAGGGATTACCTCACTGAGCGGCGTTTTCGCACTACGGTAGAGGAAGCAGTATCGAGCGTGAAGCAGATTAGAGCCGGTGTCCCACAAGGAAGTTTGTTGGGGCCGACACTATTCAACCTTTACATTAATGACATGCCCAACTTAATAAGAACGGACAAATACATCTACGCAGATGATACTGCCCTAGTAACACAGTCCACCCAACCACGCATTATCCATCAACGGCTCCAAAATTCCTTGAATACGCTTGAGCCCTGGTTCTCCAAATGGAGTATAAAAGTAAACGCTCGAAAAACTCAAGCAATAATTTTCACCAAAAGAATCCTACATAGGAAGAATCAGCGTGTCCTCCAGCCGCTAATGTACCAAGGCGAAGGAATCGACTGGAATGACCAAGTGACCTACTTAGGTCTAGTTATGGACCAAGGCCTTACTTGGAGCAAGCACATCTCCAAGATCAGAGCCAAGGCAAACGCTCAGCTAAATAGACTATACCCAATAATCAACATAAATAGCCAACTCAAAATAAACATGGGTCTTACTCTATACAAAACACTCCTAAGACCAATAATAACGTACGCAGCACCGGTATGGGGATATGCTGCCAAAACACACGTAAACAAATTACAAACGCTCCAAAACAGAATTATAAGAATAATAGCGAAACAACCGCCGGTAGCCTATCTCTTACACAAAGAGTTAAAACTGCACATCATCGAAGAATTTATAAAAAGCTTAAGCTTTAACGTATACAAGCGTAAAGACAAAAACGGCAATGCCCTAATCCAGCGATTGGGCAACTACGAAACATTGCATAATAAACACAAAAGACCGCTGTCGTTATTCGACAGAACCTTCAGTCTGGGGGATCCCGAAATCGACATTCAAGAATATCTCGAAGCACTAATAAGACTTCCATAGAAGCAACATTATTACCCATGACTTGAGGCACGACTTGATGTTGGCAGTCTAGCAGTCCTTGCACCTAGTCAAGGCGGCCCAAGGGGGACGCAACCCCCCAGTGATATTGACACAAGCTAAGAAGTTCTGGACATGATTTACAAACAAAATTAGTATAAATATAAGCCCAAACAATTTGTGTAAAACTTAAGCACTAAAATAATAAGACGCAGCTATAGCGCAGACAATACTAAAAACTCAAGTAGGAATACAATTGACTGACGCAACTATTTGCGATACTGATCACTAAACTATTTCTATATATTCTATATATACTGGTGTACATTGAGTGACGCATACACATGCGCCCATTAATACAATTCAATAAGACGCCCTCCCCTATTGGAGGTCAGATTAAAAACAAAGAATACTGCTAAGTTTAAGTCTCTCAAAATTAATTCTGACTATGTCCTCATGTTTCAGGATGTAACACCGCGACGGCGTTTCCATCCGGAAACGAACCTTAATCCTTAACTAATCCCACACCATGACTTCGCCAGGGCGTAGACAGGGCCTCGGTCATGTTTACGTCCGGCCACCCAATTTCACCCGGCGACGGCCACACGGCCAGCCAACACATATTCTCCTTTGAATCCGCAGGTGCGATTCGCGGTACTGCCGGATATCCTTCCTCGAATTCTCTCCGGTGGAGGTTTTCTTTTAGTGTGTAGTACCTTCGGGTGAAGCTCACAGTCCCCACTGTGCCTCCCAGTACAGTGGAATTCCATAAATGGATTTTTCCCTCCACTCGAAAAAAAAAAAAAAAAAAAAAAAACTAACGGTCATTTTTCATTCTGATGAAGGCCATAGGGTCTACAATGGCCGAAAGCTCAATGTTTTTAAACCTCACACGGCTGATCACCCGTGAAGCTCTAATAAATAACTGCGATTTATCTTTAATTTGAGCCAAAGATCAAGTAATTTGCTTCATTACAATCGTAGGTGTGATTGATCGAAGGGTGAGTAGCGCACGATTTTTGGGACAGTTCAAAAATTAATATCTGCCAAAATAAATGTTTGTTATAAAACGAAGAAACACGGGTCAAATACATATATTTTGTTCCAAAACACCCAAAAAAACTCAAGAAAATCTGAGATATTAAGGTCAATTTTTACCATATTTTGTGCGATTTGACGTGGAATGACTATTGTTCGTGATGAATGTACCACCAAACTGATTTAATCATCACTACCTTGCAAGCTGTTACTCTGCAGATTCCTTTTCCTGGTTTTATTTTCCCGGTTTGTGATATTGATGTTCCTCCTTATTGTTCCGTTGCAGGTGGTTACAATGTTCTCGCATCATAGTTGCCTCGCCATATTTATGGTAGGGCACTTTAATTATCGTCACCCTTTCTGGAGATCACTCGGGGAATGCACGATTAGGACCCTACTTGCTGCTCTTCAAGACCAACTAATCCATTGTTTGTGCTGCTATTCCCGGCGAACCCATATTTCTTTCTGACAAAACAGGAACATTTTCTCATCTGGATCCAAGTCTTTGGTCTCTCAAACTTGGTAACCGTTTGATGTAGAACGCCATTGTTGCTACACACTCTAGTGTTCACTTCCCCTTAATGATAAGCTTAATTACTGTTAATGTGTGTTCCCCTGATATTTCTAAACAGTTGATGATTGAAGTATATTGGGAGGTCTACTGCCCTTTAGCCCAGTTATTTAATATGGAATATCCTAATGTTGATCGAATGATCGCTGCCGAACGCTGTATTTCCTGAACGACATCCCATCCAAGGTGTTTATCGGTTCCTCGGTAAACCGAGGAGTACGGGATTGTTCATGCACGCAGTCGTACTCTACGGATATTCAAGTGTGATCTCACGTTGGAAAACTTCATCACTGACAAGCAGCTGCGACCTAAGGCTCGCCAGACTCTTCGCCACAATAAGAACTCGTAAGCGCGCTAGATGCGGAGCTTCAGGTATTCCACGCATTCGTTTGTGCTTTGGGGTAAACTTATGCGTAGCCGGTAAGGCCAAACTTTACGGTCGATCCACACTGTTGCACATATCCTACGCCGCACCTTCGGGGCCATCTCCTACCTTGTGCAGCATCACCCGGCATTTCTTGCTTATAAAGCCGCGGCGGATAATGGTACGCATGATTAACGGTAATCTCTTGGTAAATCGTAGAATCTCCACTTTCCTAACTTTCAGTTCTATTTCTTCCTCACTGTGCAGTGTTTATATGCTGTGCGCAGTGTTAAACTGATTAATTTGGTTTTTTATGATCAAATCTAGCCTTTAGCTTAAATCAAACGTCATTTTTGGACAAAAACTGTTTTTGTGCAAGATGTAGCAATCTTTAGTGACCCCTATTATTTCACCATATATTTCTCTGTGTACTCTGTGATATCATCTTTAACAGTTGGTTTTCTTACTCGCATAATTATTTTACTGCAGATGAAACATTTGGCTCTATCGTCACGACTTAAAAAAGAAAAGGAAAGAAAGAAAAGGTTCTCTGATTTAAATAGACTTTCGGCATTCTTTGGAATAGGTTACTTCATTACTAGGTAGGCAGTTATATTTCACATTTCCATTACACTGATAATAAAACGTCTATCAACACACGATTCTTCGTTCTACAGCGCGCGAGTGGAGCCGAACTTAACCGTGTCGTCACAATGCACGGTGCAAGGAACCTTTGCGCCTTGGATTGCACCAGAGGCGATTTTAAGCGTTGAGAGGTCTTGAGCTGGACTCTAGATGCAGATTTAAGAAAAAAAATGTCATATTAAACATTAACTTATATAATTCAAGAAAATATAGTTAAATTGTTTGTGGAATGCAATAAAGAACAGGAATAAGACAAGTTAAATGAATGTTAGTGGGTGATTTCTAGAAAGGCACCTGCATACAAGAGAGTATGCAGACAGAGTGCGGATTAGGTACTGATCTTGGCCGGAGACGAGACCAGGGACCTATTGTTAGTGGTGGTATTACGTGCTCATGCAGAAGGAGCGGTGTTGAGGTATCATGCTAATGAGAAAAACATAGGTACTTATCTGTGTCGTGAGGCTTCAACCGGAGAGGGAGTTGAACTTCATAGTGCTTCAGCTGGTCGCTGATGGTCCTAAAACATATAAGGTGGGGGGGGGGGGGTTGCACGTACATAGGGAGGATGGTTGGAACACAATGTGATTCATTCACGTTTATCTTGATAGTTCTTCAGCTGGTCGCTGATGGTCCTGAAACAAACTAAGAGAGGGGGGACGTCATATACATAGGGTTGGCTACACAGTAAAAATTTCTTCATATTTACAATATCGTTAGCGCTTATCGTATATAAATATTTTCTTTCTTTTCTTTTTTTATTGTATTATTTTTTTATTTATTTAGTTGTTTGTTTTTATTGATACATATATGTCCTATGCTATTTTGCTAATTCGTGACCTTTTACTCTGCCTGATCGTCGTAGTGTTGGGGGGCGCACGAGGCCCCCCAGTCCGCCCAGGGAGGGGAATTCATCTTTCCTGGGACTTATGGGCATCTATGGTGGTACTAGATTGTTTAGAAAGTGAAGCATGGCTTCGTCATCGTCTGCACTGTGTCTGTTCAGGGGGATAATCCTGCCAAACAGCGATAGTGGTCTTTTGTGTTTGTCTGCGGTCGGATCGTAAGTGCCTAGTGAGCTTATGGCCGCATTGTGGCTTTTCTTCGCTTGCTTGTACATGTTGGCTGCGAGCCTTTTAATAAACTGCTCTATAGTATTCATTTTTGTATCCTCGTGGAGTATGTCCAATGGGACTGTCCTGGGAACCTTCGTAATTATTCTAAGTATCTTGTTGTGCATTACTTGTAGTTTCTTGATGTGCAGTTTGGCGCAGTGGCCCCACGCGGGGCCCGCGTATGTCATTACTGGCCTAATTAGGCTCTTGTATAAAGTCAGTCCCATTTGCTTACTTACCGCACTTTTGCGATTTAGGATGGGATATAGGGCGCCTAGTTGCCGGTTTGCTTTTCGTCTCACGTTAGTGGTGTGTTCGTTAAATGTGAGCTTGGAGTCCAGCGTAACTCCGAGGTACTTGGCCTTGTTTGTCCAGTTTATCCTTTCTCCGAATTGTGTAACATTTGGTGTACTGTTCGCGTGGGAGGCTTTTTAGTAAAAAGCACTGCTTGTGATTTCACGGTATTGACCTTGGTTCTCCATTTTGTCAGCCATGGTTCTAGGGCTGTTAGTGCATTTTGCGATCTTCGGTCAATCGCGACCGGCTGCCATGACTGAGCTGCAATTGCAGTGTCGCCCGCATATATGGAAACTTTTGTGTCTGGCGTTCTGGGAATGGCATTTATGTACAGAATGAACAGAGTGGTCCCCAGCAAACTACCTTGTGGGACCTCGGCCTTAATTTCTCTCGCCTGGGTGCTTTTTCCCTGTAGGGTTACCGTGAATGTTCTGCCGGTGAGGTAATGCGCCATGATTTTGACCATGACGTCAGGAAAGTTGAGGTCTTTCAGCTTGTGGATCAGGCCTGCATGATACAGAGTATCAAAAGCGCGTTCCACATCCAGGGATATTACCCCAGTAGATCTGTTTTCATTAAAACCTCTTGTTATAAGCTCTATTTTGTGAGTTACTTGCAGCGTTGTAGAGTGATTTGCAGGAAATCCGAACTGCTCGTCTATTATGAGGTTATTCTTTTTTGTATGCGTGCTCATACGTTTCTGTAATACTTTTTCCGCTACCTTACTGACCGTCTTTAGCAGGCTAATTGGCCTATAGTTAGTTGGTTGTGCCCTGTCCTTGCCTGGTTTTGGGAACATGAGCACATTTGCCTGTTTCCAGCATGTTGGGTAGTAACCTTGTTGCAGGCAGTAGTTGCATATGTCGCTTAGGAGGTGAAGCGCTTTAGCCGTGAGGTGCTTTAATACCAAGTGTGATATTTGGTCTGGTCCTGGGGCTTTGTGGTCCATAAGGTGCTTGATTATCCACCTCAGCTCTCCAGGATTGGTTTTTCCACACCTATTGTGTGCTGTGTTGGCAAGCGTATCTTTCATTTCTCTCTCTCCAGAAGGGAGTAGAATCGTATATCTTGCTGACCGTTATTGGGTGTGCAAGTTATCTCAAGAGTATCGGCCAGCACGTTGGCCTTATTGTCACCTTCAGCATAGTTATTGTTATTATTGCCCGATCGCTTAAGTGGTGGGATGTTTATTGGTTCTCGTTTTAGCGCCCTTACTAGCTGCCTCACCTTATGGTTGCCGGGCTGTAGCCCTGTTAGAGTTTGGTCCCACTGCTCCTGGGCCTGGGAATTTATCGCGTTTTGATTGCGCTATTTAATGTTGCCATGTTTACTCTGTGAACTAAGTTTCTTGTTCGCTGCCACCTTCACCTCTCATAGTCTGTTTCATAAATGAGAGCCATTAGGTCCAGCGGGTACGTAATTACGTGTTTCGCCGGGGGTTTTATTGGCACTGCTGCGTTTACGGCAGTTTGTATGGCCGCTTCAAGCAGTTCAGCAGCGTGATATACTGCTTGATGATTCGTCAGATCTACAGGGAACTCTAGAGCTCTGTCTAGGTATGTTGCAAACTTGTCCCAGTTGGCCTTGTAATTTAGCCTGATTGTGGGGGTTGGAAAATTGGTGGCGCTTCAATGTCTATTTGGACCGCATAGTGATCTGAGGCAACCGCTTCTACCGTTTTCATTTTATAGCAGAAGGCTATGTTTTTAAAGAGACTGATGTCCAGGGAGCATGTCGCGTAATTTGGCTGTTGCGGTATGTATGTTGATGCCCCTGGATGATCTATTATATAGTCATTGTTCATCATATGTGTGTCCAATGCCCTTCCTTCGGTATTTGCAGTTTCGCAACCCCACGTTGGATGTTTCGCGTTGAGGTCACCTGCAGCCACGACTACGTTTTCTAATTGTAGGATGGTGTGTATGTCGGTTAGATTTAAGTTTGTTGACGAGAAATAAATACTTGCCAGTGTGACCGTTCGATTATGAATGGCAAGGGAGATAGCCCTGTCTTCCGCTTCTTTTAGAGGGGGAATGTTTTTGTGTGTATGTATAAAATTTTCTTGGACCACTATCGCTGTGCCTCCGTGTGCTTTTCCCTCTGGTCTGTCTGTTCGGTATATTTTATAGCCTGGGATGCGGAGTCTTGCTTTCGGGGTAAGTAGTGTTTCGTTTAATAGTGCTACTGTTATGTTGTGCTGGTATATGTGCTGTTTTAGTTCATTCAGGTGTCGCCGCGCCCTCTGATGTTCCAATATATTATTTTATGTGTAGTTGTTTGATCTGTATCTGTGTTTTGCCATGAATCTGTCTAGGTTGTGTGTGGGTGAGTGAGTGAGTGTGTGTGTGTATGTTGTTATGTCTCTTTGCTCTTTGGCTGATTTTTTCCCTTTGTTTTTCCGGTCAGCGGATGCGTGCTTCATTTGTTTTATCAACTAATGAGTTGAAGCCTTCAATGAAGTAATGCATATGCATTTGTCGGTCTTCATCGCTTTTCCATGTTGTGTCTTTGTATAAGGCTGCGTACATTTCAAGTAGCGCTTCGTAGCCTTTAATTATGACTCCGTTTCCTAGGACTACTAGTGTCATTTTAGTGTTTGGATTAAAGTTTAGCACAGGTTGCCCCTCTCGGCTCATTTTGAAGCGTAATGGCCTGTTTTCGTAGTGCTTTTTGGTTAATCTCCCATTTATTGTCTTTGCATCTTCTGTGCGCTTAGGGCTCTGGGGTCTTACTGCCGCCTGCATTGCTGTCTCGGTCTCTGTCGGTGTTTCTATGCTCCGCTTGGGTGTTTGTGCACTTTTCTCACTTGGTGCACGGGTCTTTCACCTATCGTACCTGCTCACAGAGGGAACAGTTTGATGGTGACCGCTGTTGTAGTGGTAGGATGCTTGTGCAATTGGTGGTGTGGTGTTGGTGCACGGGTCTCTATACCATCATACCTGCTTTCTGAGGTAGCAGTTGGATGGTGACCTCGTGTAATATGGGCGAAGGTGCCCCTTCCCTGCGAGATTATGCCTTCGGAGGTGCGGGGGGATGATGCGCCCTGCTGCTTGGGTTGTGGGGTATGCCAGATTTAGGTATACTGGGCATCTTCTCCATCTTGCTCCGTGCTCCGAAGAGTTGCAGAGCGCACATCTTCTTATTGCGCTTTGGCACTCACTCACGTGGTGGCCGCCGGCACAGCGTGAGCATATTTGCGGAGTCGCACAGTTTTTCGTGAGATGGCGGAATCTTAAGCACCTCCCGCATTGCGGAAATCCATTGGGAGTGCGATAGTTTTCTACTTTTATTTTACAGTGGAACAGTTCCGTTATTCTTTTAATGGCCTCTGATGATTCCTGGTTTGGCTCTTCCACGAGAAAGAGTGGTACAAATATCCTCGTTCTTTTTGAAAACAGCTAGTGACTTTTATTGGCTCTAGCCCCAGCGCCTCAAGTTCTTGTTTGAGTTCTGCTGGGTCTTCGCTAGGTTGTAAGCCTTTTATCACCACCTTATATGTTCTATCATTTATGGGTGTCGTGATGTGGAATGGTACCTTTTCTCTGCAGTATCTCACAAAGTTGTTGTAATCCTGCAAGGTTTGGAACTGAAAATTGTGGTACTTGTCTCTGTAGGTCGCATGGTACCTATTGGGTCTATATATCCTGTAAAATTTATTTGTGAGCGAGGCTAGGTTTCTAGGGCAATAGTCCGCTACGAATACCCTCGGAATATTATTCCTCTCATTGTTAGGTAACAGTTTCTGGTATTACCAGTTCTATTCTCTGTGCATGGTTCCGGGGTTGCTTTTGTGGCCGTTGGCCCACTGGTTGTGCTCGCTACCGTGTCTGGAGGTGCGGCATTGTTTATTTCCAGGTTAGTTATGATTGTGCTCGTGCTCGCTGCCGTTTCTGGAGGCGCGGCAGTGTGTCTGTTCCCGGGATGGTTATGGTTGTGCTCGCTACCGTTTCTGTAGGTGCGGCAGTGTTTAGTTCCGTCGCTGGTATTGTCTCTTTGTCTGTTTCTTTTCTGGTTTTTGTCTTAGTACCCGTTCTCTTTTCCAATGCAGGAGGGGGTGGCGTGGTACCGCTCGAACAGTACAAACCGCCTTGAGTCTGACCTACCAAATTTTTTCTTTATTTCTCTCTCTCTCTCTTTTTTATTTTTTTTTTATTTTTGCCTTCGCTTTCCTAGATTATCTCTATTATTAGTATTTTTTCCCCTAAGGGTGTGGGTGAGATTTGTGTGTAAGTTTGTTTGAATGTGTGGGTGACTTTTGATTTGAGCGTCTTGTGTAGGTGTGAGTCTGTGTGTGTATATAAGAAGTGGGAAAAAGTAGTGTTTTATAGAAGGCCTAACAGGGGGACCTAATCGGGAGACGTAGAACTAATTTAGAACAGAGGAAAGATAGCGATAGTCGAAGAGAAAGAGGCAGATAGCGAGCACTCAGCGGCGCGGCTTGCAGTGGGCCGGACTTGTTAGGGCGCCTTGCTTCCAGTCATGAGACTGTTGGCTTTGGCCGTGCAAGCCTACTCGTCTAAGCTGCAATTGTTATACTTACTCCTACGTTGCCGTGGTTTCTTCGCTTTGGTTACCCACGCCGGCTCGGATCTACGCTTCTCGCCTTCACGGCTAGTGTAGCTCTTCTGTCACAAGTGACTTGCTGCTGCTCCGATGTGCTCCCCTTGTAGTCTCGAAGCGAACCTCCTAGTGAATTGCCGTTTTCTTTTTTTTTTTTTTTTTTTTTTTTTTTTTTTTTTTTTTTTTTTAAGGTGTGGTCCCGCCTCCGCCACACCTGGTGGCGATCATCCGAAAGGGATATACATCGCCTCCCCTACCATGCACTAAGCTACACTACATGTGAAGGGTAGGAAAGGTGATAATTGGTGTCCGGTACCGCCGAAGCAAACCGAATGTTAGTGGGTGATTTCTAGAAAGGCACCTGCATACAAGGGAGTATGCAGGCAGAGTGGGGATTAGGCACTGATCTTGGCCGGAGCCCAGATCAGGGACCTATTGTTAGTGGTGGTATTACGTGCTCATGCTGAAAGGAGCGGTGTTGAGGTGTCATGCTTATGAGAAAAACATAGGTACTTATCTGTAACTTAAGGCTTCAACCGGAGAGGGAGTTGATCTTCGTAGTGCTTCAGCTGGTCGCTGATGGTCCTGAAACATATAAAGGGGGAGGGGGAGTTGTATGTACATTGGGAGGATGGTTGTAACACATATGATTTATTCATGGTTATCGTGATGGTTCTTCAGCTGGTCGCTGATGGTCCTGAAACACACTAGGAGAGGGGGGGGGGGGATCATATACATAGGGTTGGCTACACAGTAAAAATTTCTTCATATTTACATTGACGTTAGAGCTTATCGTATATAAATGATTTCTTTCATTTCATTATTATTTTTTTCTTTTTTTATTTATTTAGTTTTTTTTAATGTATATATAATTTTTTTCTATGCTATTTTGCTAATTCGTTACCTTTTACTCTGCCTGATCGTCGTAGTGTTGGGGGGCGCCCGGGGCCCCCCAGTCCGCCCATGGAGGGGAATTCATCCTTCCTGGGACTTATGGCCATCTATGGTGGGACTAGATTGTTCAGAAACTGAAGGATGGCTTCGTCAATGTCTGTACTGTGTCTGTTCAGGGGGATAGTCCTGTCAAACAGCGATAGTGGTCTTTTGTGTTTATCTGCGGTCGGATCGTAAGTGCCTAGTGAGCTTATGGCCGCATTGTGGCTTTTCTTCGCTTGCTTGTACATGTTGGCTGCGAGCCTTTTAATAAACTGCTCTATAGTATTCATTTTTGTATCCTCGTGGAGTATGTCCAATGGGACTGTCCTGGGAACCTTCGTGATTGTTCTAAGTATCTTGTTGTGCATTACTTGTAGTTTCTTGATGTGCGTTTTGGCGCAGTGGCCCCACGCGGGGCCCGCGTATGTCATTACTGGCCTAATTAGGCTCTTATATAAGGTCAGTCCCATTTGCTTACTTACCGCACTTTTGCGATTTAGGATGGGATATAGGGCGCCTAGTTGCCGGTTTGCTTTTCGTCTCACGTTAGTGGTGTGTTCGTTAAATGTGAGCTTGGAGTCCAGCGTAACTCCGAGGTACTTGGCCTTGTTTGTCCAGTTTATCCTTTCTCCGAATTGTGTAACATTTGGTGTACTGTTCGCGTGGGAGGCTTTTTAGTAAAAAGCACTGCTTGTGATTTCTCGGTATTGACCTTGGTTCTCCATTTTGTCAGCCATGGTTCTAGGGCTGTTAGTGCATTTTGCAATCTTCGGCCAATCGCGACCGGCCGCCATGACTGAGCTGCGATTGCAGTGTCATCCGCATATATGGAGACTTTTGTGTGTGACGTTTTGGGTATGTCATTTATGTACAGATTGAACAGAGTGGGCCCCAGCAAACTACCTTGTGGGACCTCGGCCTTAATTTCTCTCGCCTGGGTGCTTTTTCCCTGTAGGGTTACCGTGAATGTTCTGCCGGTGAGGTAATGCGCTATGATTTTGACCATGACGTCAGGAAAGTTGAGGTCTTTCAGCTTGTGAATCAGGCCTGCATGATACACTGTATCAAAAGCGCGGTCCACATTTAGGAATATTACCCCACTAGATTTGTTTTCATTAAAACCTCTTGTTATGTGCACTATTTTTCGAGTTAGTTGCAGCGTTGTAGAGCGATTTGCGCGAAATCCGAATTGCTCGTCTATTATGAGGTTATTCTTCTTTATATGCTTGCTCATACGTTTCTGTAATACTTTTTTCGCTACTATACTGACCGTCTTTAGCAGGCTAATTGGCCTATAGTTAGTTGGTTGTGCCCTGTCCTTGCCTGGTTTTGGGAACATGAGCACATTTGCCTGTTTCCAGCACGTTGGATAGTAACCTTGTTGCAGGCAGTAGTTGCATATGTCACTTAGGAGGTGAAGCGCTTTGGCCGTGAGGTGCTTTAATACCAAGTGTGATATTTGGTCTGGTCCTGGGGCTTTGTGGTCCTTAAGGTGTTTGATTATCCACCTCAGCTCTCCAGGATTGGTTTTTCTGCACCTATTGTGTGCTGGGTTGGAAGGGAATAGAATTGTATATCTTGCTGACCGTTATTGGGTGTGCAAGTTCTCTCAAGGGTATCAGCCAGCACGTTGGCCTTATGCTCGTCACTCTCAGTATAGTTATTATTATTATCATCATCATCATCATCATCATCATTATTATTATTATTATTATTATTATTATTATTATTATTATTATTATTATTATTATTATTATTATTATTATTATTATTATTATTATTATTATTATTATTATTATTATTATTATTATTATTATTATTATTATTATTATTATTATTATTATTATTATTATTATTATTATTATTATTATTATTATTATTCGTATTCGTATTATTATTATTAGTAGTAGTAGTAGTATTAGCATAGCGGATAGAAGAGATAGTGTGAGCTCTTCGGGAGTTTCTATGGTTCGCTCGCAAGATGGCACTGGTGTCGCGGTCGCTTCACTTTAGTTCACGAATGCATGGTGAAAATGGGTTTCATATTATCAATTAGCATTTTAAATACCTAAAATCGTAAGCACGAATATTTGAAATACTGTTTTGAAACATCGTCTTTCCTTGACACATAATATAGGATGCTATTTTACAATAATGGGTATTATAATTAATGAAGAACAATGGGAAATATCTGCTTACATGATTTTATGCTGAAAAATTAAACCATAATGCAAATTATGTATGTTATGTATATAAAATATCGAAACTCACCGTGGAATTACATGTTGGAGACCTTGGAGAGTTTACGTGTTGATTTTGCTGACTTCGATGACGTCATTTCTCTACTGATTTCCTTGGTACGAAAAAAGAAGCGACACTGCATGTAATGTAGTGTTAACTTTCCAGCTAAATCTAGTTTGTGTTCCACGCAACATCCTATTCCACTGGGTCCTAATATGATTTCGTCTGTTATCTAAGCACTCGTAAAATATATCACCCCACAAACTTTCAGACGAGCACATTTGCTTCTCCAAAATAGCCTCGACTTGCAAAAGAATATTAACCACACATTCAGAGGGGTAGGTTAAATACCCACAATTTTTTAGGGTGCCATAGTCTTTTATTGTAGTGAAAGTGGAAGCTAATGTGTCAGAGGGTAGATCGGTGGACAGAGTAGAGACACAGGTTTCACAACTAAGTTTTTCGAGCATCTTTTTTACTATATAACCCCGTAAGTTGTGTACTAAGCATCTTTTAGAAATATTGTCCTTATAGAGTTCGGGAACTTCACTTTCCCAGTCAAGTATTTTAGTTTTATTCTTTATTTTGTTTCCAACAAAATCCAACAGCTCACGGTTTTTTTGCTCAGTTTGTTTTGCCAATATACGAATTTGATTCCTAAAAGATGTAAGTGGTGGCTCCACTTTATTCTCGCAATTAGCAGCATTTGACAGTGCAAGTTTTACGGGACATACACAGCCTGTAGCATATATAAATGTAAAAAGTCAACTGTGGAAGGATGGTCATCACAGCTTAAAGAACGCATAATTCCAAAGTGCCGTTCAAGGGGGTCTTTGCTGTTAATACGTATGCAAATCCTCTATTCCATAAATACTCGGACACTTCCAAAGTACTTTTTAAGGTGACTCTAAGAGATTCCATTGTTCTAGTTGAGCAGAATGTGTTATTTTCAGACGTTATTATGCGAAAGAAATATTTTAGTACTCTGTGAGATTGCGAACTTTTATAGAGTGCTTTAATTGGAACTGTGGAGTTTAATGCATCTACAAGATTATTTACATCTCTTGTGAATAGTTCAGTATTTTCGCTTCCCTTAAATGTTTCAAAATTAATTTTCCTGAAGAAGTCAATGCCATTTGCAGTGCTGTTACTGAACAATTGAAAACACAGTCTCGCATTCATTTTCTGAAAAGAGGTGGGGGTCTATGTGGGATGAGGTCAATTTCGGGCAAACTCTAAGACCAGCAAATTTAGGAGAAGTGTCAGCTTCTTAAATATATCTATAAAAATTATATTGGATGCTCTTATTTCTGTATAAGACATCCACCTTATCATGAAAATAATTTCTCGTGCATTTTATTATGTGGACGCAATCTGAAAAAGCCCATATTCTTCTTTTGTCATCAAGTGGGTGCTGGATACTGCATTGTACATTTTCACATGTTGCTCCTATTCCTAAATTTTTCCATATTTTTCTGTTTGATTAACTTGCATCACTAGTGAAACCAACAATTCTTATCCCTGAGTTTTCTAACTGGATAATCACTTCTATAAGGAGCTTAGCTATTATATCACCGGGTGTAGCGTTTCTACTTGCGTAAATCGCTACTGGTTGGCTCCAATTATGTAGTAAGGGAACAAACATAAAAACTAAAGCATGGTTAGCCATAGAATTTTTCTGATTGTCAGGAGTGTGTTCACCTAGATTCACGAATCCGTCCACTTTTAGTGAGCTAGCATTGAACCTAACTTCTTCTCTTAATTTGACTGGATCCTGCCTCTGGTAATTTACTGATTGTTGAATATTGCTTTTTCAG
Source organism: Tenodera sinensis (assembly GCA_030765045.1). Classification (NCBI taxonomy): domain Eukaryota; kingdom Metazoa; phylum Arthropoda; class Insecta; order Mantodea; family Mantidae; genus Tenodera; species Tenodera sinensis. The sequence goes on from CM060964.1 coordinate 151,781,458, forward strand.
TAATTTATTGTCTCTGTTTTGTGGAGATTTTCGGAATTTATGCACTGTAGTTAAGTACCTGGGTAAATTAGGAAATATATAGGGAATTGCCCTTGGTTTTAACCGCCATTTAATTCTAGGGATTTCAACTAGTTTTCCATGCACAACGAATCAATCAACTTTCACTAAAAAGTCCTCTGGAAAATGTTTGTCACAAATACTAGATTTAACAGATAATTTGGTGTCTTTCCTAGGAATAGACTTTTCCCATTTGTAAAACAGATTTTTATCTTTAGGAGGAGTAAAAAAATGTCTAGCTTCTGAGCAGTTTATGTATCCTGAACGACACCCGGGTACAAAACAAGTTGGCATTTTTAATCAATCAATTATTGATGTTGCTTGAAACTTACGTTTTGAAGAACACACACATTTATGCACAAACTTAGAAGCAATTTCACAAGTTATGTACCTAATTACTCACAACACACAACGCATAAGTATAAAATTGTCTGTACTTCCGAATCACATACTAGGCAGTTCGGCCGCATTTTGAGGCGACTGCGATCGCCACGCCGCAGTTTCGGTCAGTTGCCACGGGACCCCGGATCATACAGTAAACTAGCGGGAGAGCTCACACTTTCTCTTCTATCCGCTATGGTATTAGTATTAGTATTATTATCATCATCATTATTATTATTATTATTATTATTATTATTATTATTATTATTATTATTATTATTATTATTATTATTATTATTATTATTATTATTATTATTATTATTATTATTATTATTATTATTATTATTATTATTATTATTATTATTATTATTATTATTATTATTATTATTATTATTATTATTATTATTATTATTATTATTATTATTGTTATTGTTATTGTTATTGTTATTGTTATTGTTATTGTTATTGTTATTGTTATTGTTGTTATTGTTGTTATTGTTATTGTTATTGTTATTGTTGTTGTTGTTGTTCTTGTTCTTGTTCTTATTATTCTTATTCTTATTCTTATTCTTATTCTTATTCTTATTCTTATTCTTATTCTTATTCTTATTCTTATTCTTATTCTTATTCTTATTATTATTATTATTATTATTATTATTATTATTATTATTATTATTATTATTATTATTATTATTATTATTATTATTATTATTATTATTATTATTATTATTATTATTATTATTATTATTATTATTATTATTATTATTATTATTATTATTATTATTATTATTATTATTATTATTATTATTATTATTATTATTATTATTATTATTATTATTATTATTATTATTATTATTATTATTATTATTATTATTATTATTATTATTGCCCGATCGCTTAAGTGGTGGGATGTTTATTGGTTCTCGTTTTAGCGCTCTTACTATCTGCCACACCTTATGGTTACCGGGTTGTAGCCCTGCTAGTGTTTGGTCCCACTGCTCCTGGGCTTGTGCATTTATTCGCGTTTTGATTGCGCTATTATTGTTGCCATGTCTACTCTGTGAACTAAGTTCCTTGTTCGCTGCCATCTTCGCCTCTCGTGGTCTCTTTCATGAATGAGAGCCATTAGGTCCGGCGGGTACGTAATTACGTGTTTCGCCGGGGTTTTTATCGGCACTGCTGCGTTTACGGCAGTTTGTATGGCCTCTTCAAGCAATTCAGCAGCGCGGTCTACTGCTTGATGGTTCGTCAGGACTACAGGGAACTCTAGAGCTCTGTCTAGGTAAGTTGTAAACTTGTCCCAGTTGGCCTTGTAATTTAGCCTGATTGGTGGGGGTTGGAAAATTGGTGGCGCCTGAATGTCTATTTGGACCGCATAGTGGTCTGAGGCAAGCGCTTCTACTGTTTTCATTTTATAGCAGAAGGATGTATTTTTAAAGAGACTGATGTCCAGGGTGCATGTCGCTTGATTTGGCTGTTGCGGTATGTATGTTGGTGCCCCTGGATGATCTATTATATAGTCATTGTTCATCATATGTGTGTGCAGTGCCCTTCCTTCGGTGTTTGCAGTTTCGCAACCCCACGCTGGATGTTTCCCGTTGAGGTCACCTGCAGCCACGACTACGTTGTCTAATTGTAGGATGGTGTGTATGTCGGTTAGGTTTAAGTTTGTTGGCGAAAAATAAATACTTGCCAGTGTGGCCGGTCGATTATGGATGGTAAGGGAGATAGCCGTGGCTTCCGCTTCTTTAAGAGGGGGAATGTTTTTGTGTGTATGGATTAAATTTTCGTGGACCACTATCGCTGTGCCTCCGTGTGCTTTTCCCTCTGGTCTGTCTGTTCGGTATATTTTATAGCCTGGGATGCGGAGTCTTGCTTTCGGGGTAAGTAGCGTTTCGTTTAATAGTGCTACTGTTATGGTGTGTTGGTATATGTACTGTTTTAATTCATTCAGGTGTCGCCGCGCCCCCCTGATGTTCCAATATATTATTTTATGTGTAGTTGTTTGATCTGTGTCTGTGTGTGCCATGAGTCTGTCTAGGTTGTGTGAGTGAGTGTTTGTGTGTGTGTGTGCGTTTGTGTGTATGTAGCTATGTCTCTTGGCTTATTAATTAATTAATTTTTTTTCCTCTTACTTTTTCGGGTTAGCGGATGCGTGCTTCATTTGTTTTATCAACTAGTGAGTTGAAGCCTTCCATGAAGTAGTGCATATGCATTTGGCGGTCTTCATCGCTTTTCCATGTTGTGTCTTTGTATAAGGCTGCGTACATTTCAAGTAGCGCTTCGTAGCCTTTAATTATGACTCCGTTTCCTAGGACTACTAGTGTCATTTTAGTGTTTGGATTAAAGTTTAGCACAGGTTGCCCCTCTCGGCTCATTTTGAAGTGTAATGGCCTGTTTTCGTAGTGCTTTTTGGTTAATCTCCCATTTATTGTCTTTGCATCTTCTGTGCGCTTAGGGTTCTGGGGTCTTACTGCCGCCTGCATTGCTGTCTCGGTCTCTGTCGGTGTTTCTATGCTCCGCTTGGGTATTTGTGCACTTTTCTCACTTGGTGCACGGGTCTTTCTCCTATCGTACTTGCTTACTGTGGGAGCAGTTTGATGGTGACCGCTGTTGTAGTGGTAGGAAGCTTGTGCACTTGGTGGTGGTGTTGGTGCACGGGTCTCTATACCATCATGCCTGCTTTCTGAGGTAGCAGTTGGATGGTGACCTCGTGTAATATGGGCGAAGGTGCCCCTTTCCTGCGAGTATATGCCTTCGGAGGTGCGGGGGGATGTTGCGCTCTGCTTTTTGGGTTGTGGGGTATGCCAGGTTTCGGTATACTGGGCATCCTCTCCATCTTGCCCCGTGCTCCGAAGAGTTGCAGAGTGCACATCTTCTTATTGCGCTTTGGCACTCACTCACGTGGTGGCCGCCGGCACAGCGTGAGCATATTTACTAAGCCGCACAGTTCTTTGTGAGATGGCGGAATCCTAGGCACCTCCCGAATTGCCGGCAGAAAGAGCTGGTTTATATGTGCTGGTAGGTACCACCCTCCCGTAACCTGGCGGCGCCGTGGCCGAGCGGTTAGCGCGCTCGCCTGCCATCTAGGCGGCCCGGGTTCGATCCCAGGGACCCGCATGTGGCATTCGTGGTGGACGAAGCGGCGTCAGGGCGGGTTTTCTCCGGGTGCTCCGGTTTCCCCCGCCATCTCATTCCACCGGTGCTCCATCTTCATTCCATGTGTCATCAGTGTCACCGCCTGCGGTGCCGTAGTAGTAAAAGCGGGCGTTAAACACTACTAATCATAATATAACCTCCCGTAACCTGATTGGTCCACCTGTTTCCTGTGATCTCCTATGATTGAGCCACGGGGTTTGGCTGTGGGTCTGTTTAGCAGAGCAAGGTACCATGTCTTATGAAGTTTGAGAGCTTCTTCTTTCTTGTTAAACTTGTCTTTATGCTTGTAAATTTCGATTGCTTCACGGTATAGGCGTGTGTGGTAATGGGAAGTTGTAGCGAGGATATCTATTTCATCGTAGCGGATGATGTGTTCACCGGGTGCTTCTAAGGCATGTTTGGCAACTGTTGATTTATCCGGCTGTCCCAGGCAGCAATGTCTACGGTGTTCTTTTAACCTGGTATTGATACTGCGTTGGGTGGTGTCCACGTAGACTGACTCGCAAGAGCAAGGTATTCGGTACACTCCAGCCGAGTTAAATGGGTTTCTGGGATCTTTAGCTGAACGAAGAAAACAGTGAATCTTTTTGGTCGGAAGGAAAACTGTTTCTACATTATGGGCCTTCAATAATTTAGAAATACGGCCTGTAGTGTTGCAAATAAGGAAGGTATACCGTACCTTTCCTGTCATTAGGGTGTTGTCCCCTTTGTGTTTGAGTTTTCTTTTTCGGGTGTAATGCTCTTTTTATTTCTTTTTGTGTGTGCCCATTATTACCGAGAGCGTATTCTAGATGTAGTAATTCCTGTTGTAAGGACTGAAGTTCGCATATTGTTAAGGCTCTGTCTACCAAAGTTTTGATCACGGCCCGTTTTTTCTTGGATGATGGTTTGAGGTTTTGTGAAGATATCGGTTGGTGTGGGTGGGTTTGCGACAAACTGTGTGTCCTAGTGTGCCATCACTTTTCTTGATAACAAGAACGTCCAGGAAAGGGAGTGTACCATCTTTTTCTTTCTCCGTAGTAAACTGAATCCGAGGGTTTAGATTATTAATGTGAAGCAAAAACTCTTCTAAGACGGAGTCTCCCAGGTCCCATATCACAAAGCTGTCATAAACATAGCGAAACCAACAGGCGGGGTTTTTTTTTGGGGGGGGGGGGGGTGGAGTGAAGTGCAGCGGCTTCGAAGTGTTCCATATAAAAGTTGGCTATTACAGGGCTCAATGTTGCTATGTCTCTAACCCTCATCAACATTTGCTCTCGCTTGGTCCCCGATGTAAACTCAATAATAAAAAAAAGCTTCCCACTGCGCAACTTTTGCAGTGCACAAACATAAAAGTTTTCGAAAACATTTAATTTAAAAAATTGTAACACTTAACAGAGTAAACATAGAGAGTTCATAGTTTGCAGGTGGTGGCACTATAGTTCACTCTAGCTGAGAAAACAATATAAACGTAGTCTAGCGGTTAGTTTATTAGTTAGTGCGTGATGAGTATAGAAACAGCAAACTTCGGAGTTTTACTAAAAAATACATTTTCTGTAGAAATTTGGACCTATGGAAGTGTATAATGTCCCTAAAAAGGCTATAACCTATTAGAGAAAAGAATTCTGCATAGAATAATTTGTTCAAACTTGAAATTTATAACAAGTGAATATTTAAAGCATGCTATTGGGAACCTCGCAACAGCGTAAGAGTGGAAAAGCACGAAGCTAACAGTAACTCGTATGCACTAGATATAGTCAGATATACCCCATTTAACTCCATACTGTCATCTAAGGGGGAGATAACCTATAGAATCAAATGCAACATTAGGGCTTTAAACAAGATAAGTCTTATGCTGAAGCCAAGTGGCTATTCCTACATTTGAGAAGAAAAAAATACAGTAAAGAAAACAAAAGTCTCTGATGATAATGGAGTTAATACAGAGAGACCCAAAAACATGAGAACCGCTAAGCGGTGTTTTTCCACTGCGCAAACGGAAACACGGTAACAGCAGCTGATGTACACAACGTCACGTGCATGACTTGTTTTTCTCTGCTCTGGAAGTGCAGTATCGAGGTGCTGGTTATATCATGTGGTTGACTTATTACAGCGTGCTTTATTGTTTTGTCCTGTATTTAGTCACAAACTGTTTTATGGCTGAGTATTTGTTTTCTGCTGCACAGCGTGAGTTTGTTTATGGCTCGTGTGTGTTAACTCAGTCTACTCGCCAAGTGAAAGTGCAATTTGCAGAAAGATTTTCAAGTGACCTGCGATTTCTATCTCTAGGATCAGCATAAAGTGTACAAGACATACCCACACATCCTGGAAGAATTGAATCGGTCGGTGGAGAAAGGAACTAAGCCATTTTTTTCACGATTTCATTTTTTCGCGCATTCACTTTAATTCCACTGAAATACATCGTCCTGTGTTGAAAGGAACTATATCCAACGGCTGCTTAGCGGAGAAAAACGAATCTCTGTGCATTTATCAGGAGGAGAAAGGAACTATGTCAGTGACTTAATTCGTTTCTCCTCATTTCTTTGACGTCAACTGCAGGCGAGGCGCCCCTCTTGCATCAAGTATGGGCTTCGACAATGGGTGGAATATTACGTCTATGTAATCATTCTTGTTTCTCTGCATATGAGACTGCAACTGTTTAGTCAGAAGCTTGTTGTGAAGCAATCATGAAACCAAAAAGAAAGAGAAACGAGGAGCAGCACAAAAGGAAAAAAATAAAATATGCAAGAGTGCATGGACTACCCTACTTGAACTACCAGGGCAATCCTGTACCTGGGAAAAGTGTCGGAGCAGATTGCAAGTAAATAAGGCAATAACTATTGCAGCATGAAATGTGCAATGCATTACTTTTATATTTTACAGAGAGCTTTATTACTGATACTAATGTAATTCGATACTGTTTTAGGTGTCGGATGGAATGCTTCCACCGTATTAATGATACACAACGCCTGAAAATTCTGTCAGATTTTCTTAACATAGAAGATAAAAATGCTCAAGATATACATATACAAGGGCTAATTGTTGTTAAAGAAACAGCAACACGAACCTGCAGATATTGTAACAAGCGACAGAATTATTTTGATTATTTTGTTGTTGTAGAAGGTAGACGCACGGGCTTTTGCAAGCAAGCATTTCTTAATCTTCATGCTGTATCACAGAAACGAGTATTTCGCATATCAAGTCTTCTTATTAAAGGACAAATTCCAAGGGATAAACGGGGTGAAAATGAGTGCACCATCAAAACTACAGAAAATATATTGAATGCAATACATGATCATATCCATTCGTTTCCCCTTAGGACAACCCACTATGCTGGCAAAGAAATAAAATACTTGGACGCACGTTTGAATATCAAAAGTATGCATGACCTTTTCCGGCAGAAATATCCAGAGTTTGATGTTAAGTATGATTTTTACAGAAAGTACTTCTCGGAAAATGCTAATTATGCTTTAGGCCGCCCACAAATTGATGTTTGCAGCAAATGTGAGGAACTAGAAGTCAAAATAAAGAGCCCTCATATTACTGACAGTAGCATGAGGGCAGCGCAAATTGATCTTGATATACACAAGCGTAGGAGTAAGAGATTTTATACTGCCATAAAGCAAGTGGAACAAAAGGGACGACCATGTTGCTGGATTGGCATTTGACTTTATGCAGAATTTGGCTTTACCAAAATCCCTGTACAAGAAATATGTTACCTTAGACAGTTATGGGTAAACAGTTTTAGCATTTATAATATCAAATCCAGGCATTGTATCGTGTATCTGTATCATGAAGGTGAGGGAAAGAAGGGGGCCAATGAAGTATGTTTCTTTTTATACGATTACGACTACTCTGCCAGAAAATATTACAGAACTACACTTCTCTGATAGAGTCTCGGGGCAAAACAAAAATCACACCCTAATCCGAATGTGCCTGGTATTGACACAGCTGAGAAGAATAAATAAGATCTTTCATCGATTTCCAGAGGTGGGTCATTCATTTCTTCCATGTGATCGAGTGTTTGGTGTACTTAAAAGAAAAATATGAAAATGTGATAGATTTTAAACTCCCAAAGAATATGTGGATTGATTGATTGATTGATTTGTGGGTTTAAGGGCGCTCAACTTCTAGGTCATCAGCGCCCTAAATATGTGGAGCTGATAGCTAATAGTATTACAGGAATAACTGACTATGGCACAGACAGAAAGCATTACCTATGCATTTTGACAAGTGGTGGCCACAATTTTACAAAAAGAATGTGATTTCAATGGAAACAGCAAGTAAGAATTTCCAAGAAATAAGAAAGAATCATTTGCAATTTCCCAGTATAAGGGATTTATTTTCGAGGCTAATAAGCCTGGAATAATAAGAACACGTCCGTTTATCAATAGTTGTCTGACACATACATTCTGTTTGCTGAAAACGCGTTCAAATTTTCACATGGCCCTGGAGCCAGCTTATCCACAACTCGAAGTGCCCATTCAGAAAAAAGAAAATGGAGGACATTCAAAAGCTGATGAAATATATACTCGTACATGAGAAGATGCACAAAAATGTTATGAAGATCTATTGCAGTGGCCAGTGATTTCATAAAACAGTCTTTAGGTACAGTTGATTGAATCAGGTACCGTAATTTGCAAATTACTTCTCCAAAATTCTTAAATGTACTACAAATGTCAATGTGCTTTTTCATATTGTGTTGTTTATGATTGTATCTATGTTATTTTAGATGCTGAACATCAATATTGTAACAAAAACTACATTTTTAAGAAAATAAACGCATTAGCAGTGGTAAACCTATCATCGAGTGGAGAAACGAACTAAGTCAATTTTTTTTCAAAATCAATTTTTGCAATATTTGCTAAGAATTAAGTGAGTGCATTTATATGTATTTACTGGACTGCAATAAAGAATACAATAAAACATCGAACAGAAATTTCTGAAAATTAGTTTACCGGCTAAACAGTTTTTTATCTCTCCTGAAAAGTTAAAAAATTGACTTAGTTCCTTTCTCCGCCGACCGATTCAATTAAAACAAAATATCCGCCAGTAAAATGCCAGCATTTCGTAAGGTGAACTATGGCGAGTGATGGATAATTTACTAAGGAGGTGCCAAAATGTATGGACGACGACGTTGTCCAGTTTCAGCATCTCCGTTGATAACATTGGTAAGTAAAACCTTTAAAAGTAGTTTTGAAAATGTTGTATGGTTTCATCTGGGCTGTTCTATGACCGGCAGTCGGCGACGAGCGTCGAGGGCGCGTACAGGGAAAACACAGCGCAACGGTTCGAAGTCTTTTAGATCACCCGTTAGAAACTGCACACTACGAAATTTCTATAGTTAAGACTTTAAAATTTCTCCAATATGAACCAGTACATAAAAGCATTTGTCAGCATCACCAACCAGCTACATCCTTGGGAAAGCCATTAACTAAAGAAGTTGTTGATACACTGCCGCTGCTGGATTACAGATCAATTCAAACTCGTGCTACGATAGTTATTATGGAGTGAAAATCAATGGTCATATGATTGCGCAGAACTTAACCCTTTCAATACCGAATTATTTTGCTACTTATGTCGTTCTTCCTCTAATTAGAAGCCGGTTTAGATTAGGGGGTGTGGAACACCTTCAGCCTGCTGGCTTGAATAGCCACGATCGTTAAGGCAACACGTAGTGCACTGGCCATGCACTCAAAGCCAGAGTCTCGGCAACCGCAGTCAAATGTGCCTGTGCTAAAGGACGGGGAGGGCCCACGTAAAATAATCGCTGTGATGGAACGCGTGGATGATGACGGGGTATCATTTGACTGCGGTTGCATGGATTTTGCTTCTTTTCTTATATAAAAACACTACGATGTATATTGTAAAAAAAGAACAATTTTCTACAGTTCAGAACATCTCAAATGCATATGTTTAATTGGGGACGAACAATATAACAAGAATATAGCAGAAAAAACTGTTAAAAGTATTACAAATAGGCAAAAAAGTCTATGTTTCTTATAATACACACCGGGACTGAAAGGGTTAATGGAGTATATGGTTAAGACAGGAGCCAATCCATCACAGGATACTGCTTTCCATTCTCATCCCAGTTCTTACTTAAAAAACTGCAGTAAAAAGTAAACAACTGGGTGCTTTCGGAGTGGATTATCGTCAAATCTCAACAAGGTTTGTGGAACAAACGAAAACAAAAGCAACAATGATCACCTGGAAAGGAAGGTCCTCGCAACTCAGGGGACCAGAAACCAAAGTCGCAAGAAAAGGAGCCTTGTTAGAAAATTATCATACAATGTTACAGAACTAGCTACAATCTACTATCATTGAGACAGTTAAAGAAAGTGAAGCTGGAGAGCACAACTTGCCACATCAGGATGTCATTAAGGTTTTTAGCGAGACTACGGAAATACGTCCACTTTTTGATGGGCAACTAAGGATTCCGAAGGAAATTCATTGAATGACGGCATAAGAGACACAACTTGATTGAACCAGTTCCAAAGATAAAAATTTATTTTAAGCAGCATACCATTACTATAATTGTCATTTTCGAGTTATCTTGAAAATAGGCCTGTCACTGACGGACAGAGATTTTCTAAAATGCTTTTGGTGAAGCCGGTAGATACGCAGGAAATGACGTAAATGAAACCTAGTGGGTTATAGATATAGGACTGTAACCCTATATATATATATATATATATATATATATATATAATAATAAATTTAATTATATATCTTTATCTTATGTAATTAACTAAAAATAATTGGAATACACCTCCATATGTATTTATTATTAAGACCCTTTTTTATTTCTTCCCATATAGGTTATTATACCCTATATAAATTTAAGTGTTAATTTATACGTATAATATAATATAAATCTTTCTTGATATATTCTTAGTAGAAAATAAGAAATATATTTATATTATGTCCTTATTATACTACAAATCCATTCTAATATTATTTTATTAATTTAGCTCTAAGGAAATTAATCACAAATCTTAATTTCAGTCCAGCAAAATAAAAATTTCTTTAAACTACAAAATTCATACTAGTAAAATGCCTGATTAAAAGGGTTATCGTGATAGGATAAATCATGTAATTATTATTACTTTTACTATTATCTTTTCATTTACATTCAACAGAATTAAACTGTTTCCTAAAATATCAAAAATTTTTGTGCACCTTACACCAAAATGTAGGGAAGTAAGCTAAATTTAAGCTAATGGGTTCATACCCCATCTATAGAGTTTTATCTCTCTTCCCTAATATTTAAAAACCATTAAATATTATTGATAATACCAATATATAGTCTATTCCTTTTCAGAAATTAATTATTAGAATTACCTGTTACAATTTAGGCAATTTTTAATGCTTCCTTCTTTATGAATTTGAGAAAAGTAAAGTTTTAATAATTATTATCATCCATTCATCAATTTTTTTTAGTTCAATTAACCAACCAATTAACCAACCAATTACCAATTAATACTTTTTTCTAAATCATTGGATTAACAAAAAAAATCAACTTAATAAATCATTCAAATGATCAAAATTTTATAAAAATCGTGGAACATAAAAATTATTTCTAAAACTATTTCCAATTTTTAACAAACTTAAGTAAAATAAAAAAAAATCCCTTCCTCGAAAGAAAAAAAATCTTCTTTTATGCCCAAAAATCCAATTTCAACTTTTCACATAAACATTGGTTTGTATTTTACAGTTCTATATCTATAACCCACTAGGTTTCATTTTTTTTTACTTCGTAAATGAAACCTAGTGGGTTATAGATATAGGACTGTAACCCTATATATATATATATAATAATAAATTTAATTATATATCTTTATCTTATGTAATTAACTAAAAATAATTGGAATACACCTCCATATGTATTTATTATTAAGACCCTTTTTTATTTCTTCCCATATAGGTTATTATACCCTATATAAATTTAAGTGTTAATTTATACGTATAATATAATATAAATCTTTCTTGATATATTCTTAGTAGAAAATAAGAAATATATTTATATTATGTCCTTATTATACTACAAATCCATTCTAATATTATTTTATTAATTTAGCTCTAAGGAAATTAATCACAAATCTTAATTTCAGTCCAGCAAAATAAAAATTTCTTTAAACTACAAAATTCATACTAGTAAAATGCCTGATTAAAAGGGTTATCGTGATAGGATAAATCATGTAATTATTATTACTTTTACTATTATCTTTTCATTTACATTCAACAGAATTAAACTGTTTCCTAAAATATCAAAAATTTTTGTGCACCTTACACCAAAATGTAGGGAAGTAAGCTAAATTTAAGCTAATGGGTTCATACCCCATCTATAGAGTTTTATCTCTCTTCCCTAATGCCCAATAATTCAACAAAAATCCTCTTTTTAAGAACATTAATCAGAGGTGTATTAATTTCTTTATGTGCTAATTCATGAATAGGAGCATGAATAGGATTAGAAATTAATTTACTCTCCTTTATCCCACTTTTATCATCCAATAAAAATATATATTCCACTGAAGCCTCACTTAAATATTTCTTAATTCAAGCAATTGCCTCGTCTACTCTCTTATTTTTAATTCTCTTAAAAACTAATATTCAAGAGATATTTTATATTAGAAAAATAAACACCTGAAATAATTTAATAATATTACCCCTAATAATAAAAATTGCAGCAAGTCCATTTTATTGATGATTACCTTCCGTTATAGAAGGATTATCATGAATAAATTGTTTTATTTTACTATCCATCCAAAAAATTGCACCATTAATATTAATTTCATATATAATTACTAATAACTACTTCATTCAATTTATTATTATCTCTTCAGCGTTTATTGGAGCAATTGGGGGTTTAAATCAAATTTCTTTACGAAAAATCTTGTCTTTTTCCTCCATTAACCATATTGGATGAATATTAACAACCATAATCATAGGATCAAATCTATGATTAATATACTTTACAATTTACACTATTAACATTATTTCAATTATTTCAATAACAGCTATAATCAACCTATCTTATATTTCACAAACCTTTAATTCAATAAATAACAGGAAAATTATTAAATTTACCTTATTTATTGCAATATTATCTCTTGGTGGTTTACCACCCTTTTTAGGATTTTTTCCAAAATGAATTGCAATTCAATTTATAGCTCAAAATTTAATAATTATTACATCAATTATTCTAATTATGTCTTCCCTTTTAACATTATATTACTATATACGGATAATGTACACAACATTAATAATGAGAAATTCAGAAGTTATATGAATAATTTCAATTTACCCAAGTAATATACATTCAAAAACAATTATATTCTCATTATCCATTTTAATGTTAGGAATAATTATATGTACTTTAATATTGTGGATATACTAAGGCTTTAAGTTAAATAAAAACTAATATCCTTCAAAGTTATAAATAAAGAGGTTTATCTTTAAGTCTTAGTATTAATTTACACCACAAGAATTGCATTCTAGTATCATTTCATGAATATAAGACCTTTCTTTGGTAAAAGAGAAATACATCTCCTTAATAGATTTACAATCTATTACCTATTTAATCTCAGCCATTTTACCTTTCTTTAACCCTTACTCTGCAACGATGATTATTCTCAACAAATCACAAAGACATTGGAACATTATATTTTATTTTTGGTGCTTGAGCAGGAATATTAGGAACATCATTAAGAATTTTAATTCGAACTGAATTAGGACAACCAGGATCTCTAATTGGAGATGATCAAATTTATAATGTTATTGTAACTGCTCACGCTTTCATTATAATTTTCTTTATAGTAATACCAATTATGATTGGTGGATTTGGAAATTGACTTGTACCTCTCATATTAGGAGCCCCCGATATAGCTTTTCCCCGAATAAATAATATAAGATTTTGACTTTTACCACCATCAATTTTATTAATATTAATTAGAAGAATAGTAGAAAGAGGTGCAGGAACAGGGTGAACTGTTTATCCCCCTCTCTCAGCTAGAATTGCCCATGCAGGCCCTGCAGTAGATTTAACAATCTTTTCTTTACATCTTGCAGGAATATCAAGAATTATAGGAGCAGTAAATTTTATTACAACTATAATTAACATAAAACCAATTTACATAAATCAAACACAAGTTCCTCTTTTTGTATGATCTGTAGGAATTACTGCTTTACTTTTATTATTATCACTTCCTGTACTTGCAGGAGCAATTACTATACTTCTAACTGATCGAAATCTTAATACTTCTTTTTTTGATCCAGCGGGAGGAGGAGATCCAATTCTATACCAACACTTATTTTGATTTTTTGGTCACCCTGAAGTATATATTTTAATTCTACCAGGATTCGGTATAATTTCACATGTAATCTCACACGAAAGAGGAAAAAAGGAAGCATTTGGAAATTATGGTATAATTTGAGCTATATCAGCAATTGGTTTTTTAGGTTTCGTTGTTTGAGCTCACCATATATTTACAGTTGGAATAGATGTTGATACACGAGCATATTTCACAGGAGCAACTATAATTATTGCAGTACCAACAGGAATTAAAATTTTTAGTTGATTAGCAACAATATATGGATCAAAGGTAATTTATACCCCTGCATCTCTTTGAGCCCTAGGTTTCATCTTCCTATTTACTGTAGGAGGTTTAACAGGAGTAATCTTGGCAAATTCAGCTATTGATATTATTCTTCATGACACTTATTATGTAGTAGCACATTTTCATTATGTTCTTTCAATAGGAGCTGTCTTTGCTATTATAGCAGGATTTGTTCATTGATATCCTTTATTTACAGGACTATCAATAAATCCTACCTGATTAAAAAGTCAGTTTTTCACTATATTTGTAGGAGTTAATTTAACATTTTTTCCTCAACATTTTTTAGGATTAGCAGGTATACCTCGACGATATTCAGATTACCCTGACGCTTATACTTCATGAAATATTTTATCAACTATAGGATCAATAATTTCTTTCATTGCTGTAATAATATTTATTTTCATTCTATGAGAAAGAATAAGATCTAACCGACCAGTATTATTTTCATCTCAAATAAATAGTTCAGTTGAATGAGTACACAACTTCCCACCTGCAGAACATACTTATAATGAATTAACCCTTATTACAAAGTAATTTTTATTATCTAATATGGCAGAATAGTGCAGTGGATTTAAGCTCCACAAATAAAGTTAAATACTTTTTTTAGAACCATAATGGCTACATATGCAAGTTTAGGTTTACAAGATAGAGCTTCACCCTTAATAGAACAATTAATATATTTCCATGATCACTCAATATTTATTATTACCATAATTACTACTACTGTAGGTTATATAATCTTATCATTAATAACAAATAAATTTATTGATCGTCATGTTATAGACGGTCAATATTTAGAAATCCTTTGAACAATTCTACCTGCAGTAGTCTTAATCTTTATTGCACTACCTTCTCTTCGTATCTTATATTTAATTGACGAAAACTCAAATCCTACTTTAACATTAAAAACCATTGGACATCAATGATATTGAAGTTATGAATATTCAGACTTCACTGATGTAGAATTTGATGCTTATATAATTCCTCAAAATGAATTAAATCCCTATAATATTCGACTTTTAGAAGTTGATAATCGAACAACATTACCTATAAATACTTTAACACGAATTCTAATTACATCAGAAGACGTAATTCATTCATGAACTATCCCAAGTATTGGTGTAAAAGCTGATGCTACTCCAGGACGATTAAATCAAGCAACATTTTGATTTAATCGTCCTGGAGTATTCTACGGACAGTGTTCAGAAATTTGTGGAGCAAATCATAGATTTATACCAATTGTAATTGAAAGAACTTCCACAAATGATTTCTTAAATTGAATTTCAAATATATCTGAATCATCAGATGACTGAAAAGCAAGTAATGGTCTCTTAAACCAGATTATAGTAACATAGCAATTACTTCTGATGAAAAGAAGTTAGTTAAATAATAACATTAGTATGTCATACTAAAATTATTAGTAATCTAATACATCTTTATCCCTCAAATAATACCACTTAATTGATTAATATTATTCTTTTTCTTTTCAATTCTCCTAATTCTATTTAATGTAATAAATTACTTCACTTCCTTTAATAAAGTGTCTTCTCGTCCCTTAATAAAAATAAGAACAAAAACCTTAACTTGAAAATGATAACTAATTTATTTTCAGTTTTTGACCCATCTTCTAATATCTTAAATTTATCAATTAATTGAATAAGAACCTTTATTGGACTTATATTAATTACAACATCTTTATGATTAATTCCTTCACGAAGAACAATATTATGAAATTTAATTATTAACAAACTTCATGAAGAATTTAAATTACTTATTGGAAAAAAGAAAATTAGTAAAGGATCAACATTCATTTTCATTTCAACTTTTTCAATTATTTTATATAACAATTTTATAGGATTATTTCCTTATATTTTCACAAGAACAAGTCCTATAGTAATAACTCTAACTCTTGCCTTACCTTTATGATTAAGATTTATATTATTTGGATGAATTAATAATACTAAACACATATTTGCTCATTTAGTCCCTCAAGGAACTCCTGGAGCTCTTATACCATTTATAGTATGTATTGAAACAATTAGAAATGTAATTCGACCAGGTACACTAGCTATTCGACTAGCTGCTAATATAATTGCAGGTCATTTATTAATAACTTTATTAGGTAATACTGGAAGTACCATAATAATATCCTTATTACCTCTATTGATCATTACACAAATTTTACTTTTAACATTAGAATCCGCAGTAGCCATTATTCAATCATATGTTTTTGCAGTTTTAAGAACTTTATATTCTAGAGAAGTTAATTAATAATGTCAATACATGCAAATCACCCTTACCATTTAGTAACTTATAGACCCTGACCTATTGTAGCAGCTTTTAGAATTATAGTAGCAATACTAGGATTTATTAAATTTTCTTACGAATTTAATGAAAAATTAATATTTATAGGAATATTAATTTTAACTTTAACAACTATTCAATGATGACGAGATGTAGTACGAGAAAGAACTTATCAAGGATGTCATACTAAAGAAGTTATAACAGGTTTACGATGAGGAATAATTCTATTTATTATTTCAGAAGTATTCTTCTTTATCTCATTCTTCTGAACATTTTATCATAGAAGATTAGCTCCTGCAATTGAAATTGGATCATCATGACCACCTTTAGGAATTATTCCATTTAATGCACTACAAGTCCCTCTTTTAAATACAACAGTTTTACTAGCATCAGGAATTACAATCACATGAAGACATCACGGTTTATTAGAAAATAATTATAATCAAGCAACTCAAGGATTAATCTTCACTATTTTACTAGGTTTGTATTTTACAGCCCTTCAATTATATGAATATATTGAAGCACCATTTACAATTGCAGATTCAGTTTTTGGATCAACTTTTTTTGTAGCAACAGGATTTCATGGTTTACATGTAATTATTGGAACTATCTTCCTAATTACATGTTTATCTCGAATACTATTTATACATTTCACTTCTAATCATCACTTTGGTTTTGAAGCAGCAGCCTGATATTGACATTTTGTCGATGTTGTATGATTATTTTTATATGTTTCAATTTATTGATGAGGTAGATAAATATTTATTTAGTATAAAAAGTACATTTGATTTCCAATCAAAAAGTCTAAATTTTGTAGAATAAATAATTCAAATTATTGGTTTAATATCAATTATTATTATATTAATTTCATTTGTAGTAATAATACTTACAAATTTTTTATCAAAAAAAAATATTGAAGATCGAGAAAAAAGCTCTCCTTTTGAATGTGGATTTGATCCTATTAGATCATCACGTCTACCTTTCTCATTACGATTCTTTTTAATTGCAATTATTTTCCTAATTTTCGATGTAGAAATTGCACTTATTCTACCAATAACAATTATTCCTTTTAGATCAAACATAACAATTTGAACAATTACAAGAATAATATTCCTATTAATTTTAACAATTGGTTTATATCATGAATGAAATCAAGGATCTCTTGAATGAGCTTCATAATTAGGGTTGTAGTTAAAAATAACATTTGATTTGCACTCAAAAAGCATTGAATTATCAATCTTCCTTAAAATAAGTAAGAAGCAAATTAATTGTAATCAGTTTCGACCTGATAGTAAGATATATTTTATATCCTTATTTACATTAATTGAAACCAAAATAAAGGTATATCACTGTTAATGATAAAATTGAAATTAATTTCCAATTAAGAAGATGTGTTGATCGAATAAAAGCTGCTAACTTATTATTCAAGTGGTTTAAATCCATTTACATCTTACAAAAATTTATATAGTTTAAAATAAAACATTACATTTTCATTGTAAAAATAAAATTTTAATTTTTATAAATATATTCAAAGATAAAATTATCTCAATAACAGCTTCAGTGTTATACTCTAATATAAGATATTTGAATAAATAATAAATATTATTAAAATTAAAGCAATTAAAAAAATTACCAAATATGATTTCAAATCATTGATTTGAAATCATTGACTAATCCCTCTTAATTTTATTAAAACATAATATAAATTTTGTGCACCAAAATATTCTCTTCAACCTAAATCAATATATTTAATAGAACTTAAACCAATTGTTAAAGGTAATTTTCTAACCCCTTTTGTAAAAATTAAAGGTATAAATCATATAGATCCTGAAAAAATAATTACTCTATAGTACTTAAATAAATTAAAATAATAATTTAATCTATATTTAAATAAAATTCTTCCTAATCACAAACCTAAAACACTTACTAAAATTGGTATGATCTTTATAAAAAAAGGTAAACAAATAAAATAAGGAGTTAAAAAAATTATTCAATTTAATATACTTCCACCAATTACTGCAAAAATTATTAAACCTAATATACCATAAATTATTATTCAACTTTCCTCTCTTAACTTAAATATAGGTACCAAATTAAAATCTCCCCATAAAACATAATAAAATAAACGAAAAGAATAACATACTGTTAAACCTGTTGAAAAAAAATATAAAAAATATATAAATATATTTAAATTTCTTATAGAAACCACTTCTAAAATTTTATCCTTAGAATAAAAACCAGCTAAAAAAGGTATTCCACATAAAGCAAAATTAGATACTATAAAACAAGCTGAAGTTAAAGGTATAAAAAGAGATAAATTTCCTATAAAACGAATATCTTGAAAATTTTTTACATTATGAATTACTATTCCAGCACATATAAATAATAAAGCCTTAAATAAAGCATGAGTTAATAAATGGAAAAAGGCTAAATCAGAAAATCCTAAAGATAAAATTCTTATTATTAAACCTAACTGACTTAAAGTAGATAAAGCAATAATCTTTTTTAAATCATATTCAAAATTAGCACCTAAACCTGATATAAACATTGTTAAAACAGAAATTACTAATAAAAATATTATTAATCAATTTGGAAAAGCTTTACTAAATCGAATTAATAAATATACACCTGCAGTGACCAAAGTAGATGAATGAACTAAAGCAGAAACAGGAGTAGGTGCAGCTATTGCTGCCGGAAGTCAAGCAGAAAAAGGAATTTGAGCTCTTTTTGTTATACCTGCCAAGACAACCAAGAAAGAAATTAAACTTAACTCAAAATTGTTCATTATACAATCTAAATAATAAATATAATTTCATCTACCAAAATTTAATATTCAAGCAATTGCTATCAATAACGCCACATCACCAACCCGATTTGATAATGCAGTTAACATTCCAGCATTATATGACTTCACATTTTGATAATAAATTACTAAACAATATGAGACCAATCCTAAACCATCTCATCCTAACAAAATTCTAATTAAATTAGGACTAATAATTAAGAATATTATTGACAATACAAATATTAATACCAAAAAAATAAATCGATTTAATGTTAAATCTCCTCTTATATAATCCTCTCTATATAAAATTACCAAAGACGAAATTAAAGTAACAAATCTTATAAATAATAAAGACATTCAATCCAATAATAAAGTTATAACAATTGATGAAGAATTTAATCTAACAATTTCCCATTCAATAAAATAAATTAAATCATTTATAATAAAAAATATACTAAATATAAATCTTAATAAAGAAAACAATAATAAAGAAAAAAATCTAATAAAACATAATGACAAATATATCACAACCTAAGATAACGATTTATATCTATGACACCACAAATCATAATTTTATATTAAACTACTTAAGTAAAATTAAAATCAAATTAATACAAAATCTCTTTTCAAGATTAATAAATTTAAAGGTAATCAATGTAATATCAATAATAAATATTCACGACAATAACCTCTAACTCTTCTATAAATACCAGAATAATAAATTCCATTTTGTCTGTAAGAATATAAAAATAAAGTGTAAGCAGCTCTAAAAAAAGAAATTAACATAAGAAATAATATTACTATTCATATTCAACCTACTATTCTATTAAATAAACCAATTTCCCCTAATAAATTTAATGAAGGAGGAGCTGCTATATTACATGATGAAAGAAGAAATCACCATAAAGCCATTCTAGGTATTAAATTTAATAAACCTTTATTAATTAATAAACTTCGTCTTCCTAATCGTTCATAAGTAATATTAGCTAAACAAAATAAACCAGAAGAACATAAACCATGAGCAATTATTAAAACAAATGTTATATAAAAACCTCATACATTTAATGTTATTAGACCTCCAATTACTAAACCTATATGAGCAACAGATGAATAAGCAATTAAAGATTTCATATCAACTTGACGTAAACATATTAATCTAACTAAAAATCCTCCTACCAATCTAATTGATAATCAAAATACATTAATTATTATACCAATTCTCATTAAATATTCAAAAACCCGTAATAAACCATAACCACCTAATTTCAATAAAACACCTGCTAAAATTATTGACCCTGATACAGGAGCTTCTACATGCGCCTTAGGTAATCATAAATGAACCAAATATATAGGTATTTTCACTAAAAATGCTAAAATCATTCTAATATATAAATAAAAATTCATAAAATCTCTTTTGTAAACTAAAGAAAATACTAAATAATTCAAATTTCTGTAAAGATATATAATTCCTAATAATAATGGTAAAGAAGCAAATAAAGTATAAAATAATAAATATACACCTGCTTGAAGTCGTTCAGGTTGATATCCTCACCCAAAAATTAAAAATAATGTTGGAATTAAACTGCCTTCAAAAAAAAAGTAAAATGAAATTATATTTAATCTACAAAAAGTACAATATAATATAAATAATAATATTAAAATTATAAATAAAAATATTTTATTATAAAATTTATATCGAATTACAGAATAACTGGCCATAATTATTAAAACACAAATTCAAAATCTTAATATAACTAAACCATATGATAAATAATCATAACCAAAAAGATAACTTAACCCACTTCAACAAAAAAAGTCAATATTAATTAAAAATATAAAAGAAATTAAAAATAATAAATTTTGAACTATTCATCAACTACTATTAATAAAACATAAAGGGATTATAAAAATTATATATATAATATAACTTAACATTGTAATAAACCAAATGAATTAAAGTAATCATTTCCATGTGTACGAATTATTGATACCAAAATAGATAAACCTAAAGCACCTTCACAAACTGCAAAAGATAAAAAAAATATTGTTATATATAATTCACCTCTTATTATTACAACATAATAATATAAAATAATAAATAAAATCAAAACAATAAATTCTAATCTCAATAAAGTTATTAATAAATGCTTACGCTTAGAAGAAAATACTCATAATCCACAAAAAAATATAAAATAAAATATTATTAACATTAACGTTTTAATAGTTTAATATAAAACATTGGTCTTGTAAACCAAAAATAAGTTTAACTTTTAAAACTTCAAAGGGAAGAAAATCTTATCATTAATTTCCAAAACTAATATTTTTTTTAAACTACCCTTTGATATTTTATACTTAATATTAAGAATTAGAATAACATTAAGAATTATTTTTTTATTTTTAAATCATCCTTTATCAATAGGATTAATCCTTTTTCTCCAAGCAATTTCAATATGTTTAATTAGAGGTTTTATATCTTTAAGATTTTGATTCTCTTATGTCTTATTATTAATTTATCTTGGAGGTATATTAGTTTTATTTATGTATGTTACTAGACTAGCATCAAATGAAATATTTTTTTATTCAAATAAAGTTCTATTTACCATTATTTTATTACCTTTAATCTTTTTAGTAATTTATTATACAAATGTTTATTTTCCAATAAATATATATGAAAATATAGAAAATACACTAGCATTTAATATAATTTCTAATAACTTCTTATTAAAAATATATAATCAACCTGTTAACATAATAACTATTTTAATTGCATCATATTTATTTTTAACTCTAATTGCGGTAGTAAAAATTATTAATATTTATAATGGACCTTTACGACAAATAAATTAATGTATAAACCTTTACGTAAAACTCACCCTTTAATTAAAATTTCCAATAATGCTCTAGTAGATCTACCCACTCCTTCCAATATTTCATCATGATGAAACTTTGGTTCTCTATTAGGTTTATGTTTAGGAATTCAAATCATAACAGGACTATTTTTAGTAATACAACCGGGGGAGAAAATCCGAAGCTAGAATGTCGTGCTAGAATACTTGCGCATCGCCACGACAAGCAAGTTACGATGGGCCACCAAAACGCTGCTTGAAGTAGTGTAATGTAATTCCACCAGAATACGTACCCATGGATCATGCTGCCATTTAGCCACAGCAATGTATAAGACAGACACGATAAACCTATATGGCCAGGTGTGACATATTTGATACAATTGCGTTTTGGTAGGGTATGAGATTTGTTCGTTAGCATTGTAACAGTAAGAGAAAAGATTGATATGCTGGATATCACTGCCGCACCTTCAACGTTATTGTGGTAAAAATGGGAAAACAGAAATGCCCTAAATGAAGAAAATAACAGTTTGAGAAGTAATTGTGTGACATAGTTATTTCTCAAGCCAAACACCGTTTCAAGTTCTTTTTTGGGGGGCGGGCCACGGCCTCCAAGCTCCTTACAAAAGAATATTTTAAGTACTAGAATGAAGAGTACCCAGAAACTCCATTTGAACAAACCATTGAAACATATCCATTTATATACATTGATAGATTTCGTTACATATTATTTATATGCATAAAGATTTTAGTCACTGCTCTGTATGCTGATATTGTTTTGCAATTCATGATTGAAAGCAATTTAGAACGCACACCCTTTGAAAGTCTAACCTTTCAAGATTCTTGTGACAATACCCATGGCAAGTAATGAAGCAGATATTTCTCAACACTGAAGAGGTTGAAGGACCGCCTCCGTAGCGCAGTGGTAGCACGCTTGCCTCTGGCGTGGAGGACCCGAGTTTGATCCCCGGTACCGGTATGGGGATTTTCCCCCGCTGTGAGGTCTGGTACGGGGAGCACCTAGCCTCGTTAATCCCCGGAGTGACCATTTGAGGAGCTACTTCGATAAAGAAGTAGCGAGCCCAGGTCGCGAAGGCCGCATAACCGGCCGGGAGGGCTCAGTGTGCTGACAACGTCCCATCCTACAATACTGCACCCCACTCATGACGCCTGTAGTGGGAAGAGGTGGGGACGCAGTGGCCGGGCGGGAAGCCTTGGCCCGCGAAGGGCCTTTGCACTAGGAGGGTTAGAAGCGGTTCCAGACATTCCTGTGCAGCACAATTGGGGAAGATGTCTATTGAGCAACAACTTGTTAGGGCATGGACAGCTTCAATGAAAGAGTTATAGACACATTTGCCCATAAGGAATACAGAAGAATGGATTCTCTACATCAGGTTATTTCATCCTAAGTTAAGAATGTTGTATCACATAACTTATTAACTGTGCGAACATAATGCAAATAAAAAGATTGTACTACATTGATATTAAATAATTTTAATACAGTATTTATGTGTGTCTGTTTAATATGAAGCAATTAATAATACCATGCCACTTAAGGAAAATGCTGTAAAGGAAACGTTACATTAGAAATACTACACATTTAAATGATGATGGATTACATCGTATTCCATGCATTTTGATCATACTTTGACCTATGCATAATGGTGAAGTATACCACGCAAATAGTGCTGATTTCGCTGATTTGTTTGTTTGTTTGTTTATTTGTTTCATTCATGAGATCTCACAGTGCGCAAAACTTCGGTATATTGAACAGTGGTACAACAAAAAGTTTTCACCAATAATATTACTACGTTTCTTTCTCTCACAGAAACAGTTTCACCAATGATTCAAACCAAAAATATTTACTAGCCCCAAGCGAATATAAAACCGCAGTGCTAAAGTGATAACTGGCTCATAAACAATTAACCACGCAAATTCATTTCATATGTATGATTCAATATAACATAAGAACGACAGATCGACGGAAGGATGGTCGGACGGATGGATGGATAAATGCTACGTAAGTATTATATTTTGTTTGATTTTGGTGTTTGTAATAAATTGCAATTTAACGCATAAAATGTGTACGCCTCTGATACATCCATATGTCTATATTCCACGCAGTTATGTGGAGGAGAAACAGGTAACTATGAAGGGCGCTCTAGCATGCTTATTGGGTTCCCCACCCGTAACTTAGATGCTCGTCTGGATTTATGTATTAAACGTCGTGACTGAGAAAAGATATTCACAAATTAGAGTTGAAATATCCGAACTAACAAACCCTGCAAGATGCTTTGTAATGAACTCTAATTACAACTTCTTTTCTTGTAGTTGATAAATGTCTGTTTACACAGGTACTCCAGAGACAATTCCCCATTTCAAGATAGGTTGAAAATGGGCAAAATTTAATTCTAAGACTTTGTGCTGTGGTGTAACTACGCAGACACGTTGCAGTAAGTTGGAAGACAGAAGTATGAATGGGTGGGTAGGTGGACGGGTATGTGTAATATAAGATGCAGCTTACTAACCAAGTCACCTAAATACACCGATACACAAGTATCAGCGGCAAAAGGTACAGTGGAGAGGCAAATAATCTATGTAAAGAGAAGTGGTGGAGAGTCAAGAAACTTGCGGGACAAAGTGACATATTTCTCCCCAGATGCATAAACTATTTGTGCTTTGTTACTGTCTTACTTTTCCGGCCTTTCTGTTATTTAAATATGCGTAAGCAGCCTGTGTTACCGTTTACTCCATAGAATTTTCATTTGGAAAGACGGATATCATGGGTTACACAGAGCGTAGAGAATTCCTACATATGTCCTGTGAGTTTTAACCATCAATATAATATTTGATAGGGAATATGTGGTATTTTTTTTTATTAAGTTTGTATGCTAAACCATGGTACCACTTTACCATTAAGTTATGTATTTCGAAATATTTACAGAACCTGTTGTAGATTATTTCTCGAATATTTTTAAAAATGTTGCTAGAAGATACATATATTGATCTGTAAAATCGTTTATTATTACCGTTTCTTGTGTTTGACGTTATACATGAAAAATACACATTCACACAACTTCCTGTGTCCGCTACCGTGTATTCTTATATATCCTCTACAAACTACTACGAAAGCTTATTCTTCTATCTACTTCACGTTAATAAAGATAAACCTTTGCAGAAACAATGAAATTACGCACCTCGTACCAGGTACATGGACCACCAGACACCTCGATAAATAATGTGACATAGATGAGAGCGCAATGAGATTTTCTTTGGCGGCCATTGTATAAGGTAGATAGAGGCTGATCGGTTGGATCTCTCTCACTCTCTCCCTCTCCCCCCCCCCCCCCTCTCTCTCTCCCTCCCTCGATAAAGGCAGCATCTGAAATTGTATACGTTCTAGCGTATATTCCACGACCCATGAGTAGTTTTCAGTGCTAACGCTTAGGACAAACCAAGACCTGCAAAATGACTGATCTAGTATGTGTGATCTATCACAAGGATGCCCACGATAGAACCTGTAATATTATATTAATATTTATATTAAGAAAGGAGTCGACACAACTTCTGGCCATGTTAAGAACGCGACACGAGTTCGAGACGGTACGCTTTGGAATGAAACGAACTCCGCAGACCAGTCACAGAAATTTTTGAAGGCAAGTCTGCAGGGATCCTGGACTATTCGGGTAAGCCCACAAAAATGTTTTGATTTATGTACGGGAGAGTTCAGCACCTCCAGTTTGGACGATCTGTCGATGGAGGAAATGGCCACCTGCCTCTCCGACGACGGTGTGTCAGGCGTAGCATCTTACACGAAAGTCGGATGGTAAAGAGTACCCTTTACGTACAGTGTTTCTTACCTTCAAGGGCACTCAATTTCCGGAGTACATATTTTCCAGTTATGATTGTGCTGCAGAGCGCCAGTATGTTCCGAACCCTATACGCTGCTTTCAGTGCCAGAAGCTCTACTAAGACATCCCGAGCGGGATGGCTCAAGCGGTAACGTCTGTGGCCCGTATTCGGGAGGTCGAGGGTTCGATTCCCGTGACCGCGCACTCTGATATGGGGTTTTCTGTGATTTTCCCGGGTCATCACTCTTTTAATTCCGTGTTTTGCCCAGACCTCGCCCAGAGTTGTATGCGAAATCTCACTATATCCCGTCCGAGTGGTAAAACGTTTCATGAACTGTTCACCACACATGCCCTGCGAATGCCTAGCATAGGGCGATATTATTTTGGCCCCTATCCTCCCCACGGTTCAACCTGGAGCCTTCGGGCTGTGCGAAGGTAGCTACCCCTTTCTCTGTGTTTTCCCAACTTTTCGCCGCACTTATGGGCCTTTACCGCAATTAAACTCCGTTATTTACCGACAGCTTCCAGTTGGGGGTGCTACGGGATGTAATTTCGTGTACAGCAGTGCGGCTTACAAGTACCGACTTCCGGACAACAGTTCCATTTTTGCTGCCGAGCTGTTTGCCATATTTTATTTTTTACCTTTTATCTCCAGCCCCGTTCCTGAAAGTTTTATCATATGCTGCGAGTCTCTGAGCTATCTTCAGCTATCTGCAACAGTTTGTCGGCACATCAGCGTTGATTCTTAAAATTCAAACACTCATCTTGCAGTTATTCTCTCGCGGATACGAGTATGTTTTTACATGGACCCCAGGCCATATGGGTATTCCCGGAAATAAGGAGGCGGATGTGGCTGCTAAGCCTGCAAGTCGTCTGCCTGAGTTTTCCACGCGCATTCTGCCTTATACAGATACACAACGGTACTTCCATTGCCATATTTTATCAGTCTGGCAACAAACATGGAAGCCTTAGATGGCACTCAATTGTGGACAGTCAAGGTCACCGTGTAACCCTGGCTGACATCTTGCAGCGATTCCAAGCGGGCAGAAGTAATTTTAGCCCACTTGAGAATAGGTCACACTCGCGTCACGCATGGACACCTTTTGCGTGGTGACCCTTGGCCTGTCTGTTCCATCTTCGACATTCTAATTTCTGTGGCCCATGTCCTCCTTGATTGTCCGCAACACACTAGTGAGCGCCAGTTCTTTGGCCTGGGTTCCACTCTGAAGTGAAGCATAGGCGACGACCCGGTAGCTGTAATCACAGTGCTAACATTGACTTTTGTCGCCAGTATTGGTTTCGGTTAGCAAGTTTAACTTACATTTTATTTCGTGGTTTTATTTTGGCGCTTCAGGATGATTTATCTCACTTTAAGGTGTTAACTGCTAACTTTTTTAGATCAGCCTTTGAATTTTAACTGTTACTTCATACCTTTTTAGATGAGTTTTATGGTTTAACTGTTTTAACTTTTATCTGTTTTCACTTTCCCGTTTTAACGCTTTAGCTCTGAGTGTAAGTCGGTGGTGCGTTTCTCTGATTTTATATTTTTGACTTCGAGCCTTAACGTAATGCAATGTATGTATGTATGTGTGTCCCATTTGTGGATTTTAACTCTGAGTGGAATGCACATTGGAAAAGGCTGACATGCAGTCTCAAAATTAGGTATCCCCAGCTAAAGGTGGTGCTCTAACTCTGAACTCCGGTAGTGTTAGATTTTGAGCCGGAGCTCGGCCAATGGTAAAAAAGTGGGCGGTTCTTATCGGCCGCGCTCTAGGTATAAATATCGCAACATCAGTAGTCCGGCCTCTCCCAAGCCCAGTACCTCGAGCGATCCTACGGAGATAGTTCCAAGCACTCACACACACACGGAGAATGCCAGCTCCACCAAAATCCCCGAGAACCCACTCACAGTAAAGAGGGCAGACCTGGCACCACTGTACATCCACAAGAGCCAGGCAAGTATTTTACGCTCCCTTTCCCAAGACTTTAATAAGTCACATACAGTCACATTTGACTATTTCTTTTCTACGGCCCGGAACTCCGGTGACATTACACTCAATGTGTCCTGCTTGAGGGACTACCAAATTTGGGAAGGTTACCTCAAGTCAAAAGGCGTACCCCACTACCTAGTCCCCCACCCCCAAGAGAGATCCGTAAGGTATGTTATTAAGGGGTTGTACGCCGAAGTCACCAGTGAGGAACTAGTAGAAGACCTGGCACAGATTGGAATACCGGCGCTCAGAGCCGTACGGATGCGTAAACGCAACTGGCGTCGCACCCCGCTGCCTATGTACCTTATAGAGGTGGCAGCTTCCCCTGATATAGAGGCTAAGTTAATGGCCCTCAAATTTCTGGCACACTTTAAGGTTAGGGTGGAAGTTTACAAAAGCACTCCTGAACCGAAGCAGTGTTCCAGATGCCAGCAATTATGGCACACACTGCGGGACTGTAGGGCCCCACAGTTCGTCTGCGCCAAATGTTCAGGCCCCCATCCCTCAGGTACGTGCGCCGTTCCCCCCTTGGAACGGCACTGTATACTCTGCGGCTAAATAGGCCACGGAGCAACATGGCGCGGTTGCTCCGTCTACCAGGCAGAGTGCACGAAGGCCTCTAAACCCCCCCGCGCGCAGCCTCAAAGACCCGCCCCTAGGACACATAGCTTCCCTGAGGCTGCCGCTAGTGCATCAACGCACCACACAGGGTGGCTCACGGTAGGAAGAAAAGGCAAAGTCCGGCCGGCCCTTATAGCAGAGCCCCCTGTGGCTGTGGCTCCCCGGCTAGTCACCGAGGAGAGCCCAGCTAGGTATGAGCGACTCCCTCACCCCCTCCCAAAACCCCCCCACACACACACTAGTACACACACACCCACACAAGTAGCAGGAGGGCCTCACCCTCCCGCACCTAAGTCGCTCACCCCCACAAGACAGGCCCCCAGACCACCTAAAATTCATCAAGTGAATAAACAGGCCGCGTCCAAACTAATGCACGCAATGAGGCTTCCCCAGAACTCTGTTCCCTTGGAGGTCATAGAGGAACAGCTTAGGACGTTCAGGAGTCACACACGTGATGGTAAGGAACTAGACTCCGTAGTTTTTGTTCACTTTCTCACCGAACTTATCCAAGCCCTAAATGCACATCGCCATGGCTGAAACGGACAAAATTAACTTAGTTTTCTGGAACTGCCGAGGAGTGCGCAGAAAGAAGAAAGATCTAGCGGACTTTCTGCAAACGCACTCAATCCAAATTGCCCTTTTAAATGAAACCCGTTTAGGTGAACCCGATAGATTTACCCTGCCAGGTTACACAATTTACAGGACTGACCGTAACCGCCGGGGAGGAGGGACAGCAGTAGTCATACAGTCCACTATTAGGCACCATCAAGTTTACGTCCCGGGGCTTAACCGTTTAGAAGCTACCGCGGTAAAAATGAACACGTCCTATGCTACACTGACCGTAGCAGCTGTCTATAATCCCCCGGGGGATGTGGACACGGAGGACGTGGACAAAGTAATGCGCTTAGACACTAAAGTTATAGCGGCTGGGGACTTTAACTGCAAGCACCAAATTTGGCACAGTATAAACCCGAACCCGCAAGGCTCAAAATTACTAAATTACATAAATAACACTCACTTTCTCGTGATGGGGCCGGAAGAACCAACACATATCCCTCACGTAAACAACCATTCTCCAGATATACTAGATATCGCAATTACCAAAAATATCAATTTCAACATTGAATGTAGCGTCCTACACGAACTAACGTCGGACCATCTCCCAGTGCTGATGGAAATCCAATTACCTCTTAGGTTCAAGCCAGAAGCACCCACCTTAAATTATAACCAGGTAAACTGGGACGACTTTAGAAATTCTGTCGAAAACTATTTACCTGACATGGAAATAAATTCACCACAAACACACGACGAAGCAATTAACAAATTAGAACTCGCAATAAATCTCGCGACAACAAACTGTGTCCCACTAAGATTCAGGCCAAATATCAACACTCGATATCCAACGGATATTAAACTCTTGCACCAAAACCGCAATCGGTTACGTCGCAAGTGGCAAAGGACTAGAAATCCAATCCACCGACAAGAGTATCTGGACGCGTTGAGCGCAGTGACGACCCAGACTAGGGAATTCGTGGGGAACGAGTGGAACCAAACTTTGGAAAACCTCAATCCCCAATCCAATGCGGTCTGGAGAATTGCAAAATGTTTGACACGAACAAAAACGATAATTCCTCCACTAGTAAATGGAAATACTAACAGCATCGCTGAACTCCCTCAGGCCAAAGCAGAGGTCTTTGCGTCAACACTTGAGGAAGTATTCAACCCAAATCCACCGCTGGGACAAGCAAATGAAGAAGAAATCTTAAACATCGAACACGAAGTAAACGAAACCGACTACTCGACCACGCACAACAAAATGCGTAAAACAAACGCTGGCGAGATAAGTTGGATAATCAGACACTTGCACAATAGAAAGGCCCCGGGGCCGGACAAAATACCAAATGCGGTACTTAAAAATCTCCCGCAAGCAGCTCTTCGGCTGCTTGCAAAAATTTTCAACTACACTCTGGACAAAGGTAGATTCCCACCTAAATGGAAAGAGGCAAAGATTGTCATGCTTCCTAAGCCAAAGAAAAATCTTTCGTTACCGGCCAACTACAGGCCAATTAGCCTATTAAACTCAATAGGCAAGGTACTTGAGAAAATAATCCTCAAAAGAATTAACGCCTACATCGTCAAAAACAATTTGCTAATTGCGGAACAGTTCGGCTTTAGATCGCAACATTCCACAACACTTCAACTACTACGACTAACAGAGCAAATTACGAAAGGCTATAACACCAATAAATCAACTGGCGCCATCTTTCTGGATATTGAGCGCGCTTTTGATAAAGTTTGGCATTCGGGCCTACTCCATAAGCTAAAAACTTACAATTTCTCCGATTCAATGATCGCGCTAATCAAAGACTATTTAAGCACAAGACACTTCCGGGTGGTAGTGGAGGACTGCTCCTCCACTCTAAGGCCCATTAGGGCAGGAGTCCCACAAGGAAGTTTAATTGGGCCGACGCTTTTTAATCTATATATTAACGATATGCCAGAATTCACGCGTACTGATAAATACATATATGCGGACGATACAGCCTTAGTAACGCAATCCACGCAGCCTCGGATCATCCACCTGCGCTTGCAGAACGCTCTAAATGAGCTGGAGCCGTGGTTTGCTAAGTGGAGAATCAAAGTAAACACCACTAAGTGCCAATCAATCATATTCACTAAACGAATACAGCACAGGCTCCCCAGGCATTCACAACCGCCTCTGGTATACAGAGGCGAGCAAATTGAATGGAAAGACCAAGTCCCCTACTTAGGTGTTACTATGGACCAAGGTCTGACCTGGAAAAAGCACATAGATACCATCAGGGCAAAGGCAAACGGCCAATTAAATAAACTCTACCCTATGATAAATAAAAACAGCCAATTACAACTAAATATGGGCCTTACGCTTTACAAATCTCTGATAAGGCCCATCTTAACATACGCGGCCCCCGTTTGGGGCTATGCCGCCAAAACACATATTAATAGGCTGCAAACTCTACAAAACAGAATAGTTAGAGTAATAGCAAAGCTCCCACAAGTAGCACCAGCTTATCTTATACACAACGAGCTTAAGCTACACTCCATTGAACAATGCATAAAAGCGCAAAGTGCAAACTTATACGATAAGAAAGACAAAAATCACAACCACCTCATTCGAGAACTAGGTTTGTATAACCTCGAACGTGATACGCACAAAAGACCTCTCTCGCTGTTCGATAGAACAATTGGCCTGAAGGAACCGGAAATAAATATCCAAGAATACTTAGACGCTTTAGTTAGATAAAACACCCAGAATTACACAGCCATGGCATGTCCATTCCTTTCCTTCTGCCAGTGGCACTTGAAAGTCCTTGCACATTGTAGTCAAGGCGGATCTCACTGGAAGGGTGCGGTCTAAGTGCAGCTATGCTCTGATTGGGCAGGCGGCTTAGGCGAAACCCGACACTGACCAACAGCAATCACCACGGACTTACTCTAATGGCTTCTCCAGCCTCTACTTGTAAATAGTAAATTAATTCAATGACCCTGCTCCTTATTACAGGAAAGCACAAGCAACAAAAACAAATTATCTTAGACAAGTAACCACTGACTCTGTTCCTAATTTCAGGAATGCATTAATACATCAAATGCATGAAGTGACGTCAGACCTCACGTGGTCTGCGTAAACCAACAAATCCTTTGACAGATAAATAACCACTGACTTTGTTCCTAATTTCAGGAATGCATAATTGCTTCAACTGCATGATTCAAATAAAATTTTCTACCAAATAGCTAGCACATTAATAACCACGGACTCTGTTCCTCGTAGCAGGAATGCATAACACAACTACTATATAGAGAGACGTCAGACCTCACGGGGCCTGATTAAACCAAAATTCTCACCCTAAATGCTCTTTATTTCAGAACCACTAGAAGACGTCTCCATCCGGAGACATCACTAACCCAATACTCCCTCACTCAATTCCCAAGGGCGTGTCCAGGGCCACGGCAATGTTCACGTCCTGGCGATCTCTCCCTGGCTTAGGCCCTTGTGGCCGGCCAACAAACCCACACCCACAATCCACAGGTGCATTAGCGGTACTGTCGGATTTCCACTCCTGAATTCACCGGTGGAGGTTTTTTAGTGGAGTAGTACCTTCGGGTGAGGCCCACAGTCCCCCTTTGTGCCTCCCAGCGCATGGGGCTCCGTAAATGGATTTTTCCTCCACTTGAAAAAAAAAAAAAAAGCCTAGATTCAGTTCCCCTGAGGATGGCGGCAGAGTTAGTCGCTGAAAGCTTGGGTAGTTACCCTAATCTGACCTGGCTGTTAGCCCGAGAAACTATCATCAACAATCAACGCCGGGAAAGCTTCAAGTCATTAATGATTTTGAGATAGTTAATGAGCAAGATTTATGTTAAGTGCTAAAGTGGTGCTTTTCGTGCCAGTTATTTCAGAAACGCAATGAAACCCTTGGATGGGCATTAATCAGGTTATGTGTTGCATGGTAGAAAACAAAGTTGTCACCCGACCTTACAGATTGACACCTCCTATTCGCTTTTTGGCACAGTTTGCTTTATTTAGCTCTCTTGGTGTCTGAACTTTCCTTCTTCTAAGTTACATTATTTTGTAACACTGTAAATTGCCAGGCTCAAGTCACCGCCACCATTGTGCCGAAATTTCATCCCGCAAAGGTTCTTTACATGCTAGTAAATCTACTAATATGGGGCGATCGCCTTTAAGCACAGTTAAAACCATCGGTCTGATCTGGCTATTAGCCCGCGACCTTGGGATCAGTAGACTAGCCCCTAACCAACTGAGCCACACATATCGACTTCCCTTCTTCTAAGCTTGCCTGTTGCTGTAATGTAGGCAGCTTTGTGTTTTATCGATAGCAAGTAAACGTCCTCTGTATGTTTCTATTTTGTACACGGCACATTGATTGCAGGACATGATCCATTCATGCCATGTTTTACTTTATTATACCGTTCGCAGCACACAACGTGCTGTACTCACGTAGGTTGTAATAGCCATCTCTATGTTACAGACCTGGAAGTGCAATTCGTGACGTCACTACGCGAGGCCAACCTCCCAAGAAATTCATACGGAATAATCACATGTTTTACAGCATTTTTGCGCTGGAAGAAACGTGCATTAATTTATATTTTCACATTTCGTATTAAAAGTTATTGTGTGTTAGTATGTTAGTGGAAAATGGCGTTTTAAAGAGCCATATTTTCTCAAAAGTGTTTCTATTAACTCTGTTATTATCTGATATCAAGGTCAGTCCCTAAATCAACATGCAGTCAAAGCTTTAATTACAGCGAGAATCTGTTCATTCAGCTTTTGTGCTGTTCAATCTTTCTCTGGATACAGAGCTACAACATCTTAATTCCTGGATGTTAAAGATGCTACCATAAAAGTTAGCACTGTTTTTGCAGGTTCTTGTGTATTTGAAAGACCCGTGTATGCCACCCCCTTTATAAGAAATTGCAGTTTTACATAAATTCCATTCAATAACGAATTTACTACCTTTTCGTGATCATTAAGCATTTTCACCTTCTCTGATAAATATTTCGTGGTTCTATCAGGACTGAGGGTTTGAGAAAGTTGTCTGAGGTAATCAGGATGGGGTAAAGAAAGAACATTGGAATCACGTTACTGTCTATAAGCTGCTGGATGAGAAAAATAAATTGAGCACGCCCATAGCAGGGTATCGGGCGTATATTTAATTGACTTTTAACTGACCAATTTTACCTGCTGTTCTAGGAATTTAGTTTTTATATATTCTTTAAAATGTTGGCGGCCTGAAGTAGTTTATGTTTTGTTTGTTCACTTGCTATTGTGAACTCATTCACATGACTGGAAAGAGCATCAAATTTAAACGATTTATCCAATATCATTTGTTTACCGAGAATACATTTAAACTTACTATTGGGTATTATGATTTTACCCTCTGGAACCTGAATAAGAAAATTGGAATTAATTTTCAACGCCACTACAATTTTAGGAATTTCTTCAGTATCAATTTTCAGAAAAATTACATCGATTCCTTTTACGATGACGGTGAATTCCTCTAATTTCATGTCACTAATTCTATTTTAAAGCTCTGAAAATCAACAATTTTGTCACCTTCGAGCCATTTACGAAATGCTGCTGCATTCCTTTCCAACATTTCTCCTCTTCTTTCTTCTGGATCCCTGCGTTTGGGTGCTGGTTCGGAAGTCAGGTAGGATGGTAAATTAGGAAACATCGAGGAGTATGTATCTTCAGTATGTTTAGGAGTTGTTCTGGGTACCACAAGAACGCTTCCATCCTTTCACGTGGCAGATATTTCCCGCACTATGTGCTGTTCAGAAAAATGTTTAATACATACCACACCTGGTTCATAATTAATTATCCCTGGGAATAGCACGTAGCCACTGCTCTCTCCTGTTGGATCATTTGGAAACGAAAACACTA
The DNA here is from genome assembly GCA_030765045.1 of Tenodera sinensis. Classification (NCBI taxonomy): domain Eukaryota; kingdom Metazoa; phylum Arthropoda; class Insecta; order Mantodea; family Mantidae; genus Tenodera; species Tenodera sinensis. The sequence continues at coordinate 151,816,484 of CM060964.1, forward strand.
TAACATACTTTTCTACACTTTTACTATAGTTTGAGGTACAACCCGGCACACAGCACTTCCTAGGCATTTTGTATTAAAAACTACATCACTTTGTAATTCGATTTCTCGCGCACTTAATTGTTTACTGACACTTGTAAGACACAAGCAATTTCTTAGCATTACAACCACGCACTGATAGGTTGCATCCCCGTAATAAACAAGCAGGTGATAAACACGAGCCCCAATGATGACGTCATTGATGTAATCTCTTTCAGCCTAAGGCCTGCTTAGATAGAGATGGCTTTGGTTTAAATCGCATGACCAGCATGTTTCGCAAGTTTACGCTGGCCAGTAGAACCACATATATTTGCAGTTCTAAACATCAGGTGGCATTCAAATGATGTCCATATCTCTTAAAAACACTAGTGTAAGAACAGTTAATCCTGTTGATACCGTGTGGGTTAATGAGTAGAACATGTCTGTCGTAAAGTAAACCGGTAGGGGCGGGGGATGAAATACATTCTTCAAATAATGTGCTGTATGAAAGGAAAAGATGACAACATGTTTATTTCTTATGGAACATGAAGTTGCTGACATGGCAGCAAACGCCAACCTAAGAAGGAATCTTCAGATATCCAGAGAGGAGATAAAGAAGCCAGAATGTACCCTTGAGTACTGGAAGCGAATTGGAGGTGTCAGTTTATAAGATTAGGTTTGTTTTCTACAATGCCACGCACAGCTAAAGGTCACAGGGAAATATTTTTCTGTCTGATAGACATGTGCGCATTTATTTTCTCCATTGTGTTTCACAAGATGACTGCTAAAATTACAAGGACATAAGCACCAATGTTACTCATCTCATTCTTCAAAGGGAAACAGTGCCAGAGTTCAGTGATAGAGATTTACCTTCGTCCCTTTTCTAAAACATATTCTGGCCACATATATGAAGGGCGAAGATAAGATGTGACGTAAACTATATATAGTACAGTAGATGAACGCTAGCGAAAGTTCTTGGAACTGCATAAAATGTTATCCTTTATTTGGAGAAGTGTTTTGAGCTCTAACCAGGCACGGCTCCTCAGGTTAGGCAAGCTAGGCATTGCCTGCCCTGCCGTACACCAACAAAAAATGTTTAGCTATGATTCTGCCCTTTATCATTTGAACCTTCATTTTCCCTAAATTGTAGTTCAAGAAAAGTTTTTTCGGTTATAATGACCAGTGCATGGTCAAATCGTAGAATCTCAATTCCGATTCATCAAAACTGCACTGGGTGTTTGAAACGCGCGGCAGAAATAATACGCATGGAACCTGGGTAGTGGAGAACCGGCTAGTTTAACCTGTGCCGGCTCGGTCCCCTTTCCTCAGTACGAGGCCCTTGAACATGGATAAGGAAATATTCCATCTGTATTCCGAGCATGCGTAGGCGCGTCTGTCAGCACTCAGAACACTTAGCAGGCTGAAATCCAAATTTATAGACCTTTTCCGAGCAGTCATTCTCCACGAACGAAGATTTCAAAGATACGAATCTTTTTGTTGTCACTCTGTGCTAGTATTATTGTGCATTGTGGTTTTGTTTTATGTGTTGATACAAAATAAATACCTGTTGCCTGTAAGTACTTACAGATTACGGGGTTGTGTTTGTATTTTACTGTGTGTTATAATACCAGTATTATAATACCACTATTATTATAATAACAGCGTGTTGTAATATCGGTATGACCGACTTAATTAGTGAACTATTACAAAGACAGTTTTCGAAGCGCACTGACAATGAAAAGAGGAGTGTTTTAGCTATTTAACACAATGATACAGTCATACAATTTTTCAATTTCTTCATTAATTTTAGTTTTGGCGGTAATTTGTCCGTTAAGTCCCACTCATTCACTCTGCAATTATTGAACAATTATACAATATATTGCTTGCGTTATCTGGAATGACTTCGCAACTTTATTTCGGATAAACGGGGTTCAACTGTATTATTATTATTATTATTATTATTATTATTATTATTATTATTATTATTATTATTATTATTATTATTATTATTATTATTATTATTATTATTATTATTATTATTATTATTATTATTATTATTATTATTATTATTATTATTATTATTATTATTATTATTATTATTATTATTATTATTATTATTATTATTATTATTATGATTATGATTATGATTATGATTATGATTATGATTATGATTATGATTATGATTATGATTATGATTATGATTATGATTATGATTATGATTATGATTATGATTATGATTATGATTATGATTATGATTATGATTATGATTATGATTATGATTATGATTATGATTATGATTATGATTATGATTATGATTATTATTATTATTATGATTATTATTATTATTATTATTATTATTATTATTATTATTATTATTATTATTATTATTATTATTATTATTATTATTATTATTATTATTATTATTATTATTATTATTATTATTATTAATTATTAATTATTATTGAAACAGAATATATTGTAAGAGCCCAAAAGGAAATCATTTATGTAAATATTTATTGCAAATGTAATTTATTTTTGGTGTTGATACGAATTAGTTAAGTAACGAAAACGTGTTGCTATTTTTAAAAACGTCATAAATGTTAAGTTTCACATTTAAATTTAATATGTATAAATAAAATAATCATATATATTTAATATTAAAAATGAAGGGAGAATAGCTAGAGATCGCTTCCCCAACAATACAGGAACTATATAATGTAGGAAAATATAAAATGAACGCATACGCGCATGTATACAAAGAAGGGCATCATTAAAAGTAGTGCTAAAATTGTTAATGGCGTCAGTATGGTAAAGATGTGAAGACGTGTTTTTGCAACGCTAGTGAATACGGGTCTAAAAGACTGTATAAAAGTGAAAAGACAGTCAAAATAATACAAAAAGGTGCAACAAAAGCCAATTCAATTATAACAAGTGTAAAAAGAGACGAAAAAGATGCTAATAAAGTGATATATATAGGGAAGTTACATCGCATGTTTGTTCATTCCACCCAGTACCACGCCCTGAGAGAAATAATAGTCTCATAGCTCAACACGAAGCATCATTTGCATTAAAAAACAGCACCAAATGGCGCCCAACGTGGGGCACGAATTTTGGATGGAATGTAAATCTACGGGAAATGAACTTACGCGAAATACCAAGTGACGTCAAATCTACGCGCGAAAAAGGAAGAAGACGCCATTGAACAATCCATCGAAATTTAAGACTATAGGAGACGTTATCAAGCTGGAATCAACGGGGGAAGTGCCTACAAATGCCGACGAACGCCTATCCATCGACGCGGAGTACATCAAAGAACGTCTGGTGAAGCCAACCACCCAGGGGATGCACGTAACGAAGTAAATCAAGGAGAAAAAAGTAGGTCCAGATTTTTTTATTTTAACATTCACTTTATTTTTATGTTACTGCGAAGCGGCAAAATAGTAGGGCTTTTAAGCCCAAGTGTACTGAATCAAAAAACGAAAATGTCGCAAAAAGGAAATGAAGTAGGAATAGGGGAAGGGGCAGATAAGCCTAGTTATCAGGTAGAAACAGAAAGTGAGGAAGAAGTAGCAGTAATAGGGAAAGGCCAAAGGTTACTAATAGTCATGTTGGAGAAATTAGAACAGAGTATAGGTCAGAAACTGGAACAGAACAAGGAAGAATTAAAGCAAGATTTAGAACAAAGTTTAGGTCAGAGTATAGGTCAGAAAATGGAGGTAGTGAGACAGGACATAGAACAGAGTTTAGGTCAGAAAATGGAACAGAATGAGGAAGAATTAAGACAGGACATAGAACAGAGTTTAGGTCAGAAACTATAACAGAATAAGGAAGAGATAGGTCAGAAAATGTAGGAAGTGAGGCAGGACTTAGAGCAGGAAATAGAACTTAATAGGAAAGAATTGGAGCTAGATTTGGGAAAGAGAATAGAATTAGGAAGACAGGAGTGTAAAGAAAATATGAAAGTAATGGAAACTAATTTGAAATTAGTACATAAAACATGAGACAAAGGAAGCTTTAGAAGCTGGGATAGAAATCATAGGAGATCGGATGGGAAAAATAGAAATGGAAATGAAAGAAAACAAGATTGTATTAGAGGGAGAAATTGGTAGATGTAGGGATGAAATACCCGAGTGTAATGCAAGTGTAGACTGTAAGATTACAATTTTAAAAGTAGAAATAACTGAAGAACTAAGGAAATAAATTGAGGTAGTAAACAAAGGAATTATTAATGAAACTGTAGAACAAATTGTCATTCCTAAAATTAAGACTATGGCTGATGTAGTAGAATCACAACAAGATGCTATGAATGATATGAAACAAAGTCACTTAGAAATAAAGAATGATTTAAAATCAATATATGATGAAATGAGAAAAGGAAAAGAAAGTTTGACGAATGTAAATGATGTGAATGCACTACAAAGGCAAAAAGATGATTTAGATGTAAGTGATGTTCAAGATGAAAGTTATTTGAATAATGTACAAAATGTTGACTCACCATATAGAGATAGAGGTTCACAATTAAACAATGACACAACACACAACACATGCTACACCAACAGCATACTACATGAAATCACACCACCTACATTTTACGAGGAGAAGGGAGACGATCCAAAACTCTTTGTTAAAGAGATGGAAGAGTATTTTAAAGTGAAAAGGATACCAAATGAGCTTAGGATGATGATAGTCAAGAAAAGCTTGAAAAACAAAGCATTAGAATGCCTAAGGTTAACACTAGCTGGTCATGAATCGTATAGGTAATTTAGGAATCTATTCCTATCAAGGTATTGGGGCCCAGCTAAGCAGAACCAGACAAGGGTAGAGTTAGCGACAGGAAGATATGATCCGACCAAGGGGTTATCGCTAGTCGATTATTTTATGAAAGTAGCCAACAAAGGGAAGCTATTAGACCCTTACCTGTCGGAAGCAGAGTTGATTACCAGCATAACAAGACATTTCCCAGACACAGTGAGAATAGGGTTAATTGTTGCGAGGCCAGTAGATTTTGCAGACATGATAGAACTACTAACAGCCTTCGAAACGCAAAATGGTCGGCCTAATGAGCATAGACATAGAAACGGTCACCCAAACTCACCGGTCTTGAACAGACGCACGACTACAAACAACCAGAGTGAGAGTGAAGATAGAAATACTAGGAGCACCCATGAAAGGGGAAGAGGGGCACACCATTTCCCACAACCACACAAGCATGGGGAAAGGATGGAGAACACGAGACAACGGTACCACGACACGATACCAAGGGGTGAATCAATACACCAAACATATACGTATGATCGTGGGAGACCAGGAGACCGTACCCATCAAGTGAATCACATACGATTCTGTCGGGAATACTTGAAAAGCCAAAGACCGTCATACAACAGGGATTCACACCAAAAAGGCGGAAACCAATGGAACACTGGCAACATAAGACAGCGGGAAGTAGATGAAAATGTGCCAAATAGGGCGGATACTGCGCAGAATACAGAAACAACAACCACCAACACCTAGGGAAATTACCGCGACTAAGTTCGCCCCAATCGAGTTGATGACCAACACAAAACCTAAGCGATTGACAGTTGATATCGACACCATGATGGCTGCACGAATGGAAAATGAAACTACTGTACACTGGACCACTGGTCATAACGAAACAGCTGGGCGACCATACATATGAGCTACAGAATACAAATGGCAAGTTGATAGGAAGATACCATAAAAACAAATTAAAACCATACAAAGAAAGGACCAAATAGTCTTTGCCAACAAATGTGTGAGGCAGGAACAGTAGAGATGAGGAAAAACAATAAGATTTAATGGGTTTCTTATAGAAAATTATATACAGGTTGGAAAATACAACAGGAAAGGAAATCAGTATAGTCATTGGCTATAATGACCACCGAGAACATTGTCAACAAAGACAGATGAGAATACTGATTGTCATAAAAGAAGTGAATTATAGCGACGAAAAAATGTGTTTTTGACACAAGGATGCCAGGAACAAAAATAAGAAGGAATCAATTGTGGTGACAAAGAGAGAATATTTTAGACACAAGGGTGCCGAGGGTGAATTAAGAAGAAAAATAACATAGTTGCAGAATACTTATAAATATAGAAGTTTCTCTTATAGAGATAAGAGATAAAGAGATGACAATTAGTAAAGAGAGAAAAACCATAGCCATAAAAGCAATGCCCATAAATTAGGA